>JAJOOO010010317.1:0-22646 GCA_029582685.1 Solanum piurae
CCGTAGTTTGTGTCAGAGGCTGGGAAAAGGAGGTCTCGATCCACGGACACAGACCACGGTCTGTGGTCTGATCTACGGACCGTAGGTCTGTCCGTGAGTCGGGACTTAGCCGATTTTCTGACTGAGTTCTGGGGAGGGGCTGCAGTGGTAAACCACGGACCACCAGCACGGACCGTGGTCTGATCTACGGTCCGTGGATGGTGACCGTAAGTTGCACCTGCAACTTCTCAAAATCTGCATTTTTGATCTATCTAGGATACGGGGTGTTACAAAAATAATCAAACGTATTACCTAGGTAGTAATAATAAAAGGTAATAAAATATGATAGAGTTTTAGACGATTAAACCAAAAAATAAACTCTAAATCATTGGGATATTTGTTACACTTTGTAGTATTTATATAACTTTTTTGGAAACTTGCATAATTAATTTATTTAGGTATAAAGTATGAAAATTTATATATTATTTTATATAAGATAAAAGATGAAATAACTGAAATATAAATAAGTAATATATAAATAATTAAATTTTTCATTATTAATATTTACATAAAATTACAGATAAAAGGAATTAAAAATAGAAATTAAAGAAAAGGATGTTACCTAGGTTCGAAACTGGGACCTTGAGCATAAAAAGTGAACTCTTGGCCAGTAAGCCAAGTTGCTTTTATGAGAGAAGCATACAGCTGAAGCAATCATGTTGACGGCCAGCTGTGTGCTATTCCCTCTTCTTATATATAGTAACTAGATACATATACTCATTTACATAGTTATACCTTGTAATCATGTATTTAATCTTAGTAATGATAACAGTATTATTAGGAGCTAAAAGATATTAAGAGAGGTTTGTCCTATATATTCTATAATGTGTCAATTGGGTGAATGAAGAAAAAAGAGGGATGGGATTTGTCTCGTTTATTGGGTCTGGACTGTGAGGGCTCTCAGCGCAGTGAACTACCTTAAAAAATAAAGAAAAAATTATGGTCGATAAGGTTAGATCAGTCAAAGCCATTGGAATTTTGATTTTAAACGTAGAATATTTTTTTGTTATTAATCATCATCCTATTATATCATATCATATTACATTAAAAGTGGAAGGTTCTAAGTCTAAAGGTGAATTACAAAAATGCCCTTCAACTTTTTTAATTAAGTTATCCGCGCAAAAATCATCACACGAAATTTTATACAATTTCTATAAAGATAAATTATTTGTTATTGTATAGTTAGTAATTAAGCAATGAAAAATGAGTTTACATATGATCCACATTGCAATTCATCGTTCGTAGGTGATGTAACTATACAAATACTCACTACATATTCATATTTTTTTCATAATGGTGTTAGTGTAGGGATCTTTCTTTCATGCTTCTAAATATCACAATTGTCCCTTTTTTTTATCTAATAATATATTCTCTTGTCATTTAATTGGATCTATCAAATATAAAATTATTGAAAAATAATTATTAAAAGAATGATCATAAGTAAAGAAAAGGGACTCAACATGTGCTTTGGTTCATGATTGCACGCAAGAACTTAATTTTGATAGAGCATGTTATACTCCTCCCTCTCTTTATCCAAGCTTTGTATTTTTACACTTAAATTATTTATAATATTAATATTAGTCATATATACAAAATTAATTTTTTATGTCATGAATCGTGATAAAATAACAAGAATATTTGAGATCCGATCATAATAAAAATACCAATACAATAGCAATAAAAGTCAAAGTCATGAATGAGCAACAAATCGTCGGGGTGTGGAACCTACATTGAGAATAATATCTATAATAACATAATTGGGATATACGTAAATGTGATTTTGTCCGCTCTGAGACTAGACCCCCATAACTTTAAAATCCATCACTAGGATATAAGACATGTTTACTGATAAGTTGAACTTTTTTTTTTTTTGTTGTTTTTGTCGATATGAGACTTTTATCCTAAGCTAAGGTGTCACAAGTCAACATGAATTATATCACATTATGTGTCGAGAGTATCTTTAGGCCGTTTTAGACCAATAATATGAGCCTTGCAAAACATAGTCGTTTCCAAATCCAGATGAAGATGCAACAGTAAGTGTATTAAACATAATTCACGAATCAATATATTAATAGTAGCGAAACCAGAAATTTGGTCAAGGATGTTCAAGATTTATTATGTATGTATAAAAAGTAGTTTTTGGCCTATATATGCTGTACAATTTTCTTTATATGAAAATGAAAGAAGCAAGTTGCTTATTATATGAGTCTTTAATTATATAGTGATCAGTATTATATTCTCACTACCATAACATAAACCACTAGTCTACTTCTCTCTTGCTTAGTGCAATTCTCTTAGCATAAAAAATATACAAAAACTCATGTTAGTGATCACAATAAGCGCCTAAAGCATTTCCAAAACATCCTGAAATCATATCTTGATCATCAAGAGAACATGTCTAGTCAAGGACCAAATAATGGAGAGGTTTGGTTGACGTGGGAAGATTTGTGGGTGACGGCTTCAAGCTTCAAAGATGGAGAAAAAGCCATTCTTAAAGGTTTAACAGGCTATGCAAGGCCTGGTGAGCTCTTGGCTATCATGGGCCCTTCTGGCTGTGGCAAATCAACACTTCTCGACACAATAGCAGGTATATATATATTTCACCACCTAGATTTTATATACAATACTGACAGCGTAAAGAGTTTTTACACTATAGTTATCATTTTGTTGACCTGATCGTCAATAATATAGTCGGTGTATACAAGTTAAGCTCTAGTAAACGTACACCCAGGCAAACTAGTCTTAGTATTTGGATTAGCTAGCTACTTATGTATATTATAATGTCATCAGGGAGATTGGGATTGAACACAAGGCAGAGTGGTAATATTCTAATCAATGGCCGCAGACAAACACTGGCATATGGATCCTCCGTAAGTAAATTTAAGAATCAATTACTGTTTGTGAAACAGTCTATCAGCAGTGTATTATCTGTTGGAGATCATCAAAAGAAAAAAGTGCAAGTGAGAAAGAAGTTAATATGATTGAGGAAACATCACATGAAACTTTAAAATCTAAAGATATAAACAAATTCAATTCTTGAAGTTGTGGATATTATTAGTGGAAGGATTTCAAATATTGTAACATTAATAAGATTTGATGAAACCAGGCCTATGTGACTCAAGAAGATACTCTAATGGCAACTCTCACGGTAAAAGAAGCCGTATACTACTCAGCTGAACTACAACTCCCAAATTCCATGCCAAAATCAGAGAAAAAACAAATAGCAGACATGACTATAAAGGAAATGGGATTGCAGGATGCAATGGAAACAAGAATTGGAGGATGGAGTGGAAAAGGAATTAGCGGAGGACAAAAAAGGAGAGTCAGTATATGCTTGGAGATTTTAACGCGCCCAAAACTTCTCTTTCTTGATGAACCAACTAGTGGACTTGATAGCGCAGCGTCTTATTATGTCATGAAAACAATTGCAAGCCAATGTCAGGGGAGAACCATTATTGCCTCAATTCATCAACCTAGCACTGAAGTTTTCAGTCTATTTCATTCTTTATGTCTTCTATCTTCTGGAAGAACTGTCTACTTTGGCCCTGCTAGTGCAGCAACTGAGGTGAGCATATATATTATTTGAGTTCTTGAAATGACTAAGTTAATCAACCAAATTAATACTTAATGAATGAGTACTGCAGTTTTTTGCATTGAGTGGTTATCCTTGCCCGACGCTCCAGAATCCATCTGATCATTTTCTCAAAACAATTAATAGTGATTTTGATCAGGTAAGAATGTTTTGATCTTTTAGTATTAGAATACATATTATGTGTATCAGTTGCTTAAATGAAACTATGAATAATAGGACATTGAAGAAGGTCCAACTAGTAGGAAATCAACAGAAGAGGTGATTAATATCCTGATAAAGTCGTATAGTGATTCTGATAAGTTCGGAGCAGTTCAAAGTCAAGTTGCTGAAATCTGCAAACAGGTACAAATATCTGGAATAACACTCTTATAATTAATGAGCACCTGATGTTTCCCTGTTCTTAATAGATGAAGCTATATGTAATAAAGTAACTTGTACATATATAAATAGTTGAATCCCTTAACATAAGAAAACTTCTAGTGTAGTTGTTCAAAAATTCCTTACTGCTGGCTCAATGACTTTCTAAATCATGTACAGGAAGGTGAAGTATTGGAGAAAAGAAGCCGTGCCAGCTTTGCAACTCAAAGCCTTGTTTTGACAAAAAGATCATTTGTGAACATGTCCCGTGATCTTGGTTACTACTGGCTGCGCTTAGCTGTTTATATTGTAATAGCTGTAGGTCTTGGCACTATCTACTATGATGTTGGCTTTTCTTACTCTTCAATTCAGGTAAATGATACACACTCATCGACACATATATATATCCTATTGAACATGATGTTTTAAACTCTTTAATTACATGGTGAAAATAGGCTAGAGGTTCCATGCTTATGTTTGTGGCTTCATTCATCACTTTTATGGCCATTGGTGGATTCCCCTCTTTTGTGGAAGAACTCAAGGTAGAATACATATTCCATATTTTTTGATTTCTCCTTTCTTCATCTCATGCTATATTTAAAACATGATTTTTTATTTTTAGGTATTTCATCGCGAGAAACTAAACGGTCACTATGGCTCTGGTTCATTTATCATTGCCAATACACTTTCTGCTGTGCCATACTTGCTACTGATATCTTTTATACCAGGAGTTATCGCGTATTATCTCACCAGACTACAAAGTGGATTTGAGCATTTCATCTACTTTGCACTAGTCCTCTTCACGTGTATGATGTTAGTTGAGAGCCTAATGATGATTGTAGCAAGCATTGTGCCTAATTTCCTCATGGGATTAATCACTGGAGCAGGCATACAAGCACTTATGATACTAAGTGGTGGATTCTTTCGATCACCAAATGATTTGCCTAAGGTATTCTGGAAGTACCCTTTACACTATGTCGCATTTCATAGATATGCTTATGAAGGGATGTTCAAGAACGAGTTTGAAGGACTAAAAATTCATGACGAGCACATGAAAGGTTTAATCAAAGGGGAAGATATTCTGAGAAATACATGGCAAATGGATTTGGATTACTCAAAGTGGATAGATCTTACCATTTTACTTGGAATGATAGTTTCATACAGGCTATTGTTCTTGCTGTTTGTAAAGGCTGGTGAAAAAGTAAAGCCAGCTATAAGAGCAGTCATGTCTACCTCACCTCAACAAATCAATTCGGCAGAAACACCTTTACATGTATTGGCTGCCTAAATTTCACTGATGATAGGGTAACATATCGCAGTGTATATAAGTAAAATCGTTTTCATGTTATTATACTACTCTATTTTCTGTAATTGTTTTCCTCTAGTTGCTCTTTTGCTCTCTCTCTGCTCCAAAATCCAGCAGATGATGACTACCTAAATGTAGTATGAATTTTTATTACACAAGTATTTAATTGTGATTATGCAATTCTCTCCTTTATTATTTTGTTAAGCCTGAGGCTAGCAAATTCATTTATGGAATTGATATGTACGGTGCTGACTGCTGAGTATATGAATTGAGCATGTGAAACTATTTTTTTATAAGGAAAATGGTAAAAAAAATCTTCTTAATTGAACAAAAAATATCCTCAATTAATAGTTTGATAAAAAAATGTTTATATTGTTACTTAAGAGGTCAAAAATGCACTTTTTCGAAATAAATATATTTTAGGAAAATATATTATTTTATTTCTTTTTAAACACAACTTTTTTTACTAGTAAATTTTCATAAATAGTTATCTTACTTCAATTCGAAAAAGTTTAAGAAATACAAATATTTTCTATGTTATAAGAAATTTTTTCATCATTATTGAAATGAAATTAATGATAGGTTACTATGATATTGTGTGTGTGAGAATGAGATTAAATTTTTTTATTTCCTACTCATTTATCATGATTTAAAAAGAAAATAAACAAGAATAGGGTTGTTTAAAAGCAATAACCCTATTCATATTTTTTTTCTCCATAGTGCTGTATCACTTATCTTTTTTGAAACTTATAGGATGGCTTAAGTCATACAAAGCCCCTTAAAGTTGTTCGCATATTTCACTTGAACACTTTAATTAAGGGTCGTATCTATTGAACACTTCAATTGTTCAAAATGAATATCTATTAGGCACTTTTCGCTGACATGACAAGGAAGGTGCAATACATAGTTAATTGGGCGCGTGGAGGGATACTTTAGCTTTTCTTTAATGTCTTTCTTTTCTTTCTTTGTCTCTTTCTTCTTATTTCTTTGTCACTTTCTTCTTCTTTCTTCCGTAGTCATAGCTAGAGCTGTCAAAATGGGCTGACCCAATCCAACCCAACCCTAACGGGCTAGAGAGTTAAATGGGTTGGGACGGGCTGACCCTTTTAATTAAAGGGCCTATAAAATAGCAGCCTAACCCAGCCCTAAGCGGACCACGAGTTGGCCCTTCAACCAAAATATGGACAACATTTTCCTCTTAGAAAGGATACGAATGTTGATGTCCGATGAACACGACATCAATACATACATAAATTCATTCATGAATTACACATACTTCAGTGAATATTTACAAAACAAATACATAATAGACAAAATACAACATTCATAAGATTCATCCGCGCAAAAAAATATTACATGATCACTATTTTCATAAACAAGACAATGAAGGAGAAGTGAAAAATTAAGCATAAAAACAAAAGTAAAAGAGGTCAAAGATTCATAGTTTATAATGGAGTAATGGACCCTAAAATGTAAAAGATATATAAAAAATATAGTCTTAATTTTATATTGATATTTTAAAAATATTTATTGACAAAATATTAACAAGTAAAACACTACTTAAAATATATATAATAAATATTTTTAAAATTCACAGCCCATGGGCTGACCTCTGAGGCTTGCGGGTTGGGCCTACGAGGCTAGCGAGACGAATGAGCGTGGGCTAAAAAGCCTCGTTCCTAAATGGGCTGAAAAAATTGAGCCCAACCCATTTAATTCAAGGGTTGGGTTGGGCCAACCTAGCGGGCCAAACCCATTTTGACGGCTCTAGTCATAGCACTTCCAACAACACCAGTCCACCATTCCCGCCATTGTTGCCGCTGTCTCCCCACCATCATCTACCCTCTCTTCTATCTTTTTTTCTTCAGTCATCCCTCAGTCTCCCTCAGCATTGTCGATTTCAGAGTCCGAAATCAAAAGGGCAACCAAATTTTTTAAAAATTTTAAAAAGGTAACTCAATTAATTATTAAACCAAAACGGCAACAATTGTTAACATCGTGTAAAATAGGTTTTGTAAAACAAGGCTCAAATTTCAATGAGCCTTGTAAGGCTCAGCCACCAATGAGCCTTATAAGGCTCATAGGAATTTGAGCCTTGCAGGTTTTTTTAAAAAAAAATAATAATAATATATTTTCGATTTATTTTGTTGTTTGTTAAAGTCTAATAATAATAATAATAATACATAATTGTTGATATGATGCATAAAGATAGTTTAGACCTAAATCTAGACGGACATATACATGTGAATCTGTAGTGTGGTTTCTTTCAATGAAGATAGAGACAAGTAAACAACTGTTATTACCTTTTTTTTCTTTTTATGTTATATTATATATTAAATTAAAATCTGTAAGATTTAGTCCAACTAAGGAAAAAAGAATAATATTAAAAGAGGTTCAAATTTATTCTGCTCTAATAGTAAAATTTCATGGGGATAAAAGAATTTCGTAGAGATATCGTTATTCCCACCAATCACTTTTCGATCATATCTTTGAAAAATAATTATTATTTAGAGATTCTACATATCCCGCTTATCCAATTGTTAACGAATGGACTGGTTTACAAAAAAATTTACCAGAAATACTGAATTTTGGTGTGCCGTATTGTTGTATAAATTAGTTATCTTTAATTGAGCAAACAAAAAGTACGAGTCCAAATTGATATATAAATGATGAAGTTGATGTTGTACCAAATATTGATGAAGAATTAAAATATGTAACATTATATAAATTATGATTATCATATCACTTAATTATTATATTCGATT
This sequence comes from Solanum piurae, assembly GCA_029582685.1. Taxonomy (NCBI): domain Eukaryota; kingdom Viridiplantae; phylum Streptophyta; class Magnoliopsida; order Solanales; family Solanaceae; genus Solanum; species Solanum piurae. The sequence continues at coordinate 8,060 of JAJOOO010010317.1, forward strand.
ATTTGAATCTTTTATTGTAAAGTGTATTATGTCTTTATTACTATTTCGATATTGATAAATTGTTTTTATAATACTAAAAATTTAACTATATGTTTAAGACTTTTAACAAACAACAAAATAAAACGAAAATATTTTTAACAACTATGTATTATTATTATTATTATTATTATTATTATTATTATTATTATTATTAGACTTTTAACAAACAACAAAATAAAATGAATTTTTTTTATTTTTTTAAAATAAAAAGAAAACAACCTGCAAGGCTCAAATTCCTATGAGCCTTGTAAGGCTCATTGGCAGCTGAGCCTTACAAGGCTTATAGGAATTTGAGCCTTGTAAGGCACATTGGAATTTGAGCCTTGTTTTACAAAATCTATTTTACACGGTGTTAACAATTGTTGCCGTTTTGGTTTAATAATTAATTGAGTTACCCTTTTGAAATTTTTGAAAAAATTTGTTGCCCTTTTGGTTTCGAACTCGTCGATTTCATCTGGAGAATACCATTACATTTCCTCCTCCATTTTCTTTAAATTTGACAGCCACTATCATCTTATTCATCGGAAAAAATGGATACCCACACTATCACTAGTCTATTTCTCCCTCCCTCCCTCTTTTCATTTTGAAAAAAAATATATCTAAACCTATGTATCAGTTTTTAAAAAAATATCAGATCTAGAAAAATTAATTGTTGAATTAAGAGGAATGACGGCGACATCAACGACAACAGTGACGGCGACGCTGGTTGGACGGCGATAGTTTGAATATAGGAGTTGCTCATTTTTCACCTCTTGACCTTTACGAAGTTGTAAACATGCTCACAAATTAGTTGATTATAAATCTCTCTTCTCCATTAATATATGATTGAAGTTGTGAACCAATAGAGTCCTTTAGCTTAGCAAAGTTAAAGAGAAACACAGTGGTCGAACTGAAAGTTGTCGACAATGGTTTCTAAATAGTTTTTTTTTTAAAAATTCCACATGTATGTCGTCAATTCGTCAATTTGCCACATCAGCGCGAGTGTACTACACACATATCATACATTTAGCGTCAAAAAAGTATTCAAATGATTCAACTTTGAATGAGTAAAAGTGTTCAATAGGTACCAACCTCAATTAAAATGTGTAAATGAATTATACAAACAACTTTGAGGGGCCATTTCTAAAAGATTGAATCGTTCTAAATTTTGAAATAATGTAGTGTAAATTTGTCATCTTATCTTTAATGAAAAGTTTTTATAGTCACACGACGTTAATGTTTAATTAAGATCATAAATTTCAAAGTTTTCTAACCATGTATAATATGACATGTTTAAAGACATAAAGTAACGAAAATATTCATTTCTTTCTTAAAATTATATGTCCATTCTCATAGGTTCACATAATATAAACTGACATTGAGAGAATAGAACAAAATTAGTAGTGGATGGTGTTTTCCTAAATAGAGCAAAATAAATTAAAAATCTAACATGTTGACAAAGAGGGTAATAACAACAAATAAGTAAAGGCTGATATTTTCCTGAATTTGGAAACGTATGTTGAAAATCAGCATATGTAAGACAAACTCACAACAAACTTTATCAAGAAAACCTATATATGAGTCTTTATTACATGTATAAGCACTACTAGCTTGCGATTTGTCTCACTACCACAACAAACCAGGGCAGAGCTACCGTGCCTATTATAGAATATCTAGATTTTTTTCGAGTACAAATATCAAAAACACTACACACTACAATACAATAACTTTAATTTCGAGACTCTTCTTGATGTCTATATATAATTATAAACCAATATTACAGAGTTGAATAATACTACATGGCAAATCAAGGACCGGTCGAGTTTTAACTAGAAAAAGCAATCATAAACCATAGTAAAACATTGAAAGGTTTATTTGAACCTTAATTTCTTTTCTCAATGAATTTGGATATACGTACAAGTCCACTTAATTGACATTGGAGCTCCATTAAGTTTGTCATTGTAGGGTAGGAGGTCTCATATTTATGGCTGTGGCAAATCAAGTTCAAATAAACTTCTTTTGCGTTTTAAGAATTATTTACATACAGTGCATGTGATACATGGTTCTTTGAATTCTTATAACCAAATTAAACTAACCACGTTTAAATCCAAGGACAATAGCATTAACTACTAAAACTTACTTCCTTTGTCCTTAATTATTTGTTCACTCTCTCTTTTTACTTGTCTATTTTGACAAATCAAGAAAAGACAAAACAAATTTATCTATTATACCCTCAATTATTTACTTTGAAAAATGTACAACTTCTTGAAAATCTTAAGTTTTTAATTCATCCACTTCATAATTAATATGGGTAAAATGGTAAACTCACTATGTCAATTATTATTTTCTTAATAGATGTATCAATTCAAAAGTGAACAAGTAATTAGGAACAGACGAGTATTAATAAATCATGTCACATACAGTAGAAAAAGTCTTGCCTCGATGACATTAATACCCGCGCGCCTTGCCTTCTCCACCACAAATTATTCCTAGTACTATATCACTTGTCTTTTTTTGTCTGCTAAATGTTTATTTTCAATAATACTCTTTTTATTTGAAGACCAATGACATTTTTTTTAATTCGAAAATATTTAATTTTAAACTATTCATTTTATCTTCAATTAGATGATTTATAACGACATAAATATTTATGACTTATTTTAGACCGTATGTTTTAAAAAAAATCCATATATTTATTCACTAGTAAAAATCGGGAGAAATTCCCTAGTGTTTTTGGATGGATTTAGAATTTCTCGTTTTTTTAATAGTGATTAAACTATGTGTTTAGATTATTATTTTTTTCACACAAAATTAACGCCAATATGAATTATTGATAGGCAAAGGCACCACAATGTAATTCATGTCATTATATTGAAAAGGAGCAACTGCCCCATCCTAATTATTCATAACAAAAACGAATTAACTATTAGAACTTAGAACACTAAAATCTAGCAATGGATAAGAAACGAGTTTTTTTAATACTAATTAAATCTATCCAAGGTTGATTTCTAGGATTAAGAATTTGGATCTGATAATTATTGCTAGTTGTTGAGAACCGGAAATCTAGTTTAACACCCCACCTCCATATGATTTTAAACCTGTGTCTTCCTGTGGCGTCTAATTTGTTAATGATAAATTTTAATTATTTAATTTTGAATTTCTTATTTTATTTTATTTAAAAAAAATTATAGTCACACACATTAAAACTACAATTTTTTTTAAAAAAAATAATCATGAAACTCATTATGAAGTAATGAACAGTGCTACATAAATTGAAATTGATAGAATTATAGAAAAGTAGTGGATTGTGTGTTTTCTAAAGAAGATTTAATTTACATGCTGACAAAGAGCTAGGGAAAATAACAACTAAGAAAAGACTGATATTTAGATTTTGTCGATTCGAAAACAAATGGTGAAATATGAATGAAATCAAAGAAATCAATTTCTCACCTAGTAATCTCCTAAAAGCGACGTATGACTCAACAAAGACCAGACATTGAATCTGCTATTTAGTAAACATGAAAGCAACATATGACTCATCTATCAAACACCAGACCTTAATTTTCCCTAATATAATAGACATCAACGTGTTTTAAATGTTCAAATGCTTTTATTGCCTTACTAACATGTTTTTAGCCTTTTTAATATTTTGTTTCTTCCTTCCATTTACTGCTTCCACACTAATAAATTAAGCGTCAAAACTATTTATTATAATCCTCAATTAAAACTATTTGAGTCTTCTTCGCTTATAGAATTATGGTTTAAAAATTTATTTAGGAGATTAAAACTTGTTAGTAAGGCAATTTTGTTTATCTTAATAGAATATATTTTAAATTATGGTTTAAAATTTATTTAACATAAATAGATGATCTTTTAGAATTTATTTATATTACATGCATTGAAATATGTTCATAAATTTATTATTACCTTTTTTAAAAATAAATAGATACAAAATAATTAATTATTATTATTGATAAAATTTTGACTTTTTTCGTCTATAAAATAATATTATTATTTTTTATTAAAAAAATTGTTACGCAGATTAAAAAGACGAAAAATATCATCATTTTAAAGAAGTAAAAAAATAAAAAATAAAATAAAGAATGATAATGTAAGGGTAGAATAATAATATAAAAAGTCAATTAGGATAACGGTGGAAAATTCTATCAGTCGAAGTTGATGGGAAATTTTGATTTTTAAAAAGCAAAGTTACGGTGTAAATGAATTAGTTGCAGTGAAGTTGGTTGATGGTTAATTGGAGATTTGTTAAATATGTGTTGGTTGCAAAGCCGCAAACAAAGTACCTTATTATTATTAGTTTAAAAGAAAAAAACAGAGTTACATATATAAGAGTCTTTGACATTATTATTAACAATTGTTTATTTTTTTATATAATTTTTTAAAATAGTTTTTATAAAAATTGCTTTTGAAAAAAAAAACTATTTGTGTTTGACTAATTTATTTGAAAAGTGATTTTTATAAGCAAATTGAGTTAGACTAAAAAAAAATTTAAAATGCTTTTGAGAGTTAAATTACGATAAAGGTCAAGTATTAATGTACTTTTAATATTAAAATTATTTTATAGAGAGAAACTAGTTTAAACATCTATTACAAAAAAATTAAATTAAAATATTCATATTCAAATTTTCAATCAATATTATACTTTTTTTTTTGAAAGGTTGAAATCTTTGCATCTCCAACCCTACCCTCTATTTTACTTTCCAAATATAGAGTTCTCTATTTTTTCAATAACCAACTTCAACTCAATTCTTTATTTTATTTTATAAATTAATATTTTTCTCTCTCCTTAATATTATATTTTTATTTTTATTTTCTTATTTCGTAATATAAATCCTTTCTTTCTTCTAAATAATTACACTATATAATTTTCATGTAATATAAAATTTTATTTTATTCTAAATTTCTAAAGAACCACTACGAATAATTGGAAAAAAAATCAACAAGCACAACCGCAACAATTCTCTGGATCATACAATATTTTTTTTTCCATCTATTGTTAAACCTAAAAACAATCTATCGGATTACTAAATTATTGTTGTGATTTTTAAAATTATTATGTTATGAATTGTTATATTGTATTTAAATTATTATGTTATGTATTGTATTTTTAAATTAAAATTCTATCATTTAAATTTTGTATATTCTTTATAGTGAATTAATAATAATATCAAATTATATCACTTAAAGTGACAAAAAATATTTAAAATATTATTAATTTGGGAGGAAAGTAGTATATATTAAATAAAATATTTTTTTAAATGTTATACGAATATTAGAGATTTAATTAATGGACTTAAATTATTAATAATATATTAATTACAAATGTTGTATAATAGAAATAATATTATTATAATCAAAAATTAAAATAGAGAGTGTGAATAATAGTTATCCAAATTTGAAGAACTACTATTCACCTCTCTATAATTGAAGACTAGAGGGTGAAATAGAGAGTGGTTGGAGAGGGAATTCTCTATTTTACTCTCCAAATATAGAGAATGGAGAGTAAAATAGAGAGAGGTTGGAGATGGTCAATTGTTATTTTTTCTTCTTCTTTCTAATCTTGCAAAAACATTGTTGTTACCTTTTTTTCTAACTCTATAAAATAATACGTAAAATAATAAATAAAATAATAATAAATAAACGTAAAACAAAATATAAAAATTATTATTTAAAAATAAATAAAAATTATTAAATGAAACTTAACCAAACATATGAGATATATTGGTTGGTATATATATATATATATATATATAAGTTTTGAAAAATAATAATTTTCTGCTTTTGCTTTTTTTTAAGAACCAAATTTTTGCTTTTTTCTAATTTATCAATAAACTGCTTTTGCTTCAATTTAAAAACAGTTTAGCAGGTTTGCCAAACACCTAAAAAAAAAAAATTTAAAAATACTCCCTCTGTCCCAATTTATGTGACACATTTCGCTTTTCGAGAGTCAAACAATTTAAGCTTAACCGAGAATTTACTCATGGATCTTCAAATTATTTAAAATGAAATTTCTATATATTTGTAAACTATATAAAAAGTACTATAAGTCCCAATAATTGATAATTCAAAATATTTAAAAGATATATTAAAAATTTACGATCAAAGATAGACTTATTTGAATCTCGAAATCCGAAATGTGTCACATAAATTGAGACATAAGGAATATTTTTTTTCTCAAAATAAGTGAAGCTCCCAACAACAATGTCAAACAGGCTACAAATCTCTAACCCGGACTAATTTAATATTAAACCTAATTCATGGGTCAATACGTACAATCATTTATTAAAGAAGACAAACTCACAACAAACTTGTACAAAGGCCGGGAAATTAAATCTGAAAATGAAAGGACTTGATTGCTTATTATATATACTAATAATCAGTGGTCTCACTACCAGAACATAAATCACTTTTAAAACATCCTTAAATCATATAAAGCAAGATGTCTGAAATTGTTCCACAAAATGGAAAGGTTTTGTTGACGTGGCAAGATTTGTGGGTGACGGCTTCAAGGTTGAAAGATGGTAACAAAGCCATTCTTAAAGGTTTAACAGGCTATGCAAAGCCTGGTGAGCTCTTGGCTATCATGGGCCCTTCTGGCTGTGGCAAATCTACACTTCTCGACACAATAGCCGGTATATATATATATATATTTCACCACCTAGATTTAATATATACTACTCGATTTAAAAGATTGTATGTATATAGAAGTTAAACTCCAATGTTATTATTTTGATTAGCTATTTATTTATTTATGTTATTAGGGAGATTGGGATCGAGCACAAGGCAGAGTGGAGATATTCTAATCAATGGTCGCAAACAAACACTGGCTTATGGAACCTCTGTGAGTAAAATTTAAGAATCAATTAATTACTTGGAACATAATATAACACGATGATATGTATTACTCCTTTGTGATACAATATTCAAAAGAAAAATGTGCATGGACTTTGAATTTAGGAACATGTATATTATAAACATGTACATGGCTTCTTCCCTAAAATAGAGGCAATTAAGAAAGTATAAAGGGGAGAGGGTTTGATATGCCTCTCAATTTTGCGATTTAGAATTGATATACCTCTCGTTATAATAAATATGGTTCTGTTACACAAATGACCTAGATGTACATTTACCGTAACATAAGTGGCCCGGATATACCTTTCGTCTAATGAAAGTAGTGAAAAAATCAATTTTAAATTATTTTTTTGAATTTTTATTTTTGTAAATATCTCCTTTATAGATCTATTTTTTTGTCGTTATTTTATTTTCTTAATTTTATTTCATTTTTAATGTAAAAATATGAAGAAGAAAAAAGAAGTGTGAATGGAAAAAAAAAAAAAAAAAAAAAGGAAGAAACAAATAAAAAAAGTAAGAAAAAAAAATCAAGACTAGTTTTTTGTGTGGTTATATTGTAATTTATTTTTTGTATCTATAGAAAAGTTGGAGCATTTATGATATATTTTGTCAGAGAAATATAAATTTGAACATCAAAAACATAAACTTAAATCAAAGAAGGCAAACAAATATATGTTTGAACAGAATAAAAAATACCTCCTAAAATTGTGAAAAGATCAAATATATACCTAGATGAATTTTATTTTTGTAATAAAAAATTAGATTTAAAATATACATTTTCACTTTCAATAGATGAATAAAGGTTTATTTAGGTAATTTATATAACGGCAGAAGTATATATGTAAGTAACTTTTAGAGTTAATATCACTAAAAATCACTCAATTTTAAGAATTTATCTAACAAATCATTGAACTTTGTTTTGTATCAATAAAATCACTTAACTAAATTTTACACTAAAAAATTTAATATGGCAAAATAAAATATTTGTTTTATGCCATATAAATATAAACCCTACAAATAAAAAAAATAAAATAAAGAGTATATCAGGTCAAAATATTTTGATCGTTCTGCTCAGATTTTCTTTTGTATGGTTAGAGTATTTGAGACATAATTAATCCTGGAATTTACTAGCACGCCAAAAACAAATTGCAGGATGAAATTTAGCTTTGTAAAAAGAGGAGCACAAATTGTTACTCATTATTAATTATATATATACAGTGCCTGATCTGTTTGTAGTAACATTAATTTGATACAATCAGGCTTATGTGACTCAAGAAGATACTCTAATGGCAACTCTCACAGTAAAAGAAGCTGTATACTACTCTGCTGAACTTCAACTCCCAAATTCCATGCCAAAATCAGAGAAAAAACAAATAGCAGACATTACTATGAAGGAAATGGGATTGCAGGATGCAATGGAAACAAGAATTGGAGGATGGAGTGGAAAAGGAATTAGCGGAGGACAAAAAAGGAGAGTCAGTATATGCTTAGAGATTTTAACGCGCCCAAAACTTCTCTTTCTTGATGAACCAACTAGTGGACTTGATAGCGCAGCGTCTTATTATGTCATGAAAACAATTGCAAGCCAATGTCAGGGGAGAACTATTATTGCCTCAATTCATCAACCTAGCACTGAAGTTTTCAGTCTTTTTCATTCTTTATGTCTTTTGTCTTCTGGAAGAACTGTCTACTTTGGACCTGCCAGTGCAGCAATTGAGGTGAGCATATATTATTTGAATTTTTTGAAGTTAATCAATCAAATTATTAATATTAATGAATGAGTTGCCTCAGTTTTTTGCATTGAGTGGTTATCCTTGCCCGACGCTCCAGAATCCATCTGATCATTTTCTCAAAACAATTAATAGTGATTTTGATCAGGTAAGAAACTTTTGATCTTTTAGTATTAATTAGAATACATATTATGTGTATCAGTTGCTTAAATGAAACTATGAATAATAGGACATTGAAGAAGGTCCAACTAGTAGGAAATCAACAGAAGAGGTGATTAATATCCTGATAAAGTCGTATAGTGATTCTGATAAGTTCGGAGCAGTTCAAAGTCAAGTTGCTGAAATCTGCAAACAGGTACAAAAATCTGGAAAAACTCTCTTATAATTAATGAGCACCTGATGTTTCCCTGTTCTTAATAGATGAAGCTATATGTAATAAAGTAACTTGTACATATATAAATAGTTGAATCCTTTAACATAAGAAAACTTCTAGTGTAGTTGTTCAAAAATTCCTTACTGCTGGTTCAATGACTTTCTAAATCATGTACAGGAAGGTGAAGTATTGGAGAAAAGAAGCCGTGCCAGCTTCGCAACTCAAAGCCTTGTTTTGACAAAAAGATCATTTGTGAACATGTCCCGTGATCTTGGATACTACTGGCTGCGCTTAGCTGTTTATATTGTAATAGCTGTAGGTCTTGGCACTATCTACTATGATGTTGGCTTTTCTTACTCTTCAATTCAGGTAAATGATACACACACATATATATCCTCTTGATCAACATGATGTTTTAAACTGCCTGATTATTTACTCTTTAATTACATGGTGAAAATAGGCTAGAGGTTCCATGCTTATGTTTGTGGCTTCATTCATCACTTTTATGGCCATTGGTGGATTCCCCTCTTTTGTGGAAGAACTCAAGGTAGAATACATATTCCATATTTTTTTAATTTCTCCTTTCTTCATCTCATGCTATATTTAAAACATGATTTTTTATTTTTAGGTATTTCAGCGCGAGAAACTAAACGGTCACTATGGCTCTGGTTCATTTATCATTGCCAATACACTTTCTGCTGTGCCATACTTGCTACTGATATCTTTTATACCAGGAGTTATCGCGTATTATCTTACCAGACTACAAAGTGGATTTGAGCATTTCATCTACTTTGCACTAGTCCTCTTCACGTGTATGATGTTAGTTGAGAGCCTAATGATGATTGTAGCAAGCATTGTGCCAAATTTTCTCATGGGATTAATAAGTGGAGCAGGAATACAAGCACTTATGTGCTTAAGTGGAGGATTCTTTCAATTACCAAATGATTTGCCTAAGGTATTCTGGAAGTACCCTTTACACTATGTCGCATTTCATAAGTATGCTTACCAAGGACTGTTCAAGAACGAGTTTGAAGGACTAAAAATTCATGACGAGAACATGAAAGGTTTGATCAAAGGAGAAGATATTCTGAAATATAAATGGGAAATGGATATGGATTACTCAAAGTGGGTGGATCTTGCCATTTTACTGGGGATGATAATTTTATACAGGCTATTGTTCTTGCTGTTTGTCAAGGCTGGTGAAAAGGTTAAGCCAGCTGTAAGAGCAAGCATGTCTAACTCGCCTAAACAAATCAATTCGGCAGAAACACCTTTGCAATGAATTTGCTGCTTAGTTAAATTATTTACAATATAGGTGTTCACGTTAATATAGTCTACTTCCTGTAGTTGCTTTCCTTGTATAATTTGCTAATTTCACCATGTAATAAGTCGTATCTTTTAAATTATATCTTGTATTGAAGCTAATCTACTTATGGATCAACCTTATAGCAAAATCATCAACTTAAAAGAATCATATGATGTAATGAAGAGATCGAGATCAACATTATGCTTTCAAATAAGTCTTGCCTCTCTTCATCTTTATGTCTAAAAAACCTTGGAAACTAAACCTTTTTTTGTTATATAACCAAAGGTTAATATAGAAAATGTATAAATATAGATAGAGAAAACATCACATAATTGTGCAACCATTTGGATTCTCATAGCTATGTTGGTAACCATAATCACCCGTTGGAGGAAAATAGGATGTTGGTGGTTCACCAACAACGGGGGTGGTTCATGTCGCCCCATTCGCATTGACGGTGGTCCAGGCGGATGCAATGACGTAGAGTATGATCCTCATTCAAAGGGTCACGAGAAAAATTCATTCTATAGCCCAAATAAGGGCTCTGATCCCCTCTCTGCATTCTCGAGAACCGGTCCAAGTTATCATTCCAGTAATAGTTTCTGACGTGCGATGGTGGCTGATGACATGGCCATAACGATGGTGGTAATGGATCTTCGCGAAAATTATAGCTATCATGTTGACATGCTTCTACAACGTTTTCACCGTGTGGTCTTGGTGGTGGACAAGGCTTGCTTCTCCGCGGACGAATCATGTCAGGGTCCATTGAAGAATGCTTCCTTCCACACCCTACTGGAAGTATTACTATTAGTAGTCAGAATCTGAAAATTACTGCAGTTAATAACAAAGAAGGAATATTATTACCTAATGTACTTGCTGGTAATATAAAGGATGTCGAAGAGGGTGAATGAATGAATGTACAAGGCTATATATTCAGGAAACTAAACCCTAGTATGCAAAAATGAAATACTATAAAATATTAATGGAGGTTTTAAACCCTCTTTAACTTAATTATAAATTTCTTACTTATTTTATTTTATGTTTTCCTTTTGAACCTACGCTAATTTTTTATTTTTTCATTAATAGAGAACTAGGGATATTAAATACTTCTGGTACTTATTCTCTTTTTTTTTTCTTTTTTAAATCTGTTCTTCTTTTTCCTTTTTGATCATGTGCAATTGTGTTTGCTAATAAAAAAGAAAAAGGCAACTTCATTTGTATTTACTAATTTGACCTAAAATACACATAGGAAGGATTAAAAGGCGAATAACATTTCGCTAATAAGTGTTTTCATACTTTTAATATAACAAATTTTAGTGTATTTGTCTCACAAGTGATTGTAAAATAGCAATGGACATTAAAATAGATATATACAACATTCATTTAAGAGGGACTACATGATTACCCTCTTTAACTAAGGCACTATTTTAAAAAAGGCAAACTTTGCGAAGGTCCTAAACCTATTTCGTACTTACTCCATTTTAAAAAGATTGATCCACAAATATCAAATGTCTTTTTTTTTTTTAAATAAAAAATATGTGTCAATTAAATAGGTACACATAAATTGAATAAAGCTAATAGTACAAAAAAATGGATAAAACTTACCTGCACCGGATGTATACATCAAGTCAATACATGCATGTCATGTGTTTAAATTTATTGTTCATTTTACTTAACCATAATTAATTTATATGTGTTTTACTTCATTAAATCACGTAATAATGGAAATTGCATTAATTTGATGTATACACTCGGTGCGAGTAAGTTTTTTCACAAAAATAGTACATTGAAGGAGATCAGCGATTTTTTTTTTATTTTCTGTATCTCTAATAACGTACAAAAAAAGAAGAAGCTATACATAGTAAATGCTATAAATGGTACATATTATACATGGTAATATAATTAAAGAAGATTCTAAACTAATAATAATGTATATTCCACCTTCTAATCAATCAATTATAATTAAAGTTATATATGACAAATATAGATTGTACTAATTAATGGTGATTAATGATTAACAAGACAGGGGAGGGAAAATATTCCACATATAAGTAGAGGCAGCTATTTAATATTTGTCTGGATTGAGAAATTAACGAATGGTGAAGTATAAATGAAAACAACATATATGATTTATCAAAAGTGAGAAGATGTGGCAATTGATTGACACACTTTGACCAGAATAATTGTTTTTTTACTCAAGACACGTACGGTGGTTTGGATCGGATTTGGATGGATTCAATATGAATTGAGTTAAAATGGATTGGATCACAATTCACCCATATAAAATATGAGTAAATATGGATTTGGTCAAATATGATTTGGGTAAAATGGTTATAATCCAATTTAATTTCTTAAAGCCAAAAAAAATTAAGTAGGCATTTGGCCATGCGATATCATATCACGATATGGTATCGTGAGATGGAATCAGCGTTTGGACATGCGATTTTACGCTGATTTCATCTCATGATTCCATATCATGAGATGTGATTCCATATTCTCCAAAAAATCATGATATGGAATTATATGGGAATTCCATATCATGATTTGAGATATTTTACTACTAAAATTGATCCACGAGTTTATATTTTGTTAAAACAACCCCACATTTATATCTACTAACCATTTATTTCATATGTAAATAAAATTTATAATCACATCATTACCTTTTAAAATTTATTATTCTCACCGATATAAAATTTATTATTCTCACCAACATAAAATTTATTATTCTCACCAACATAAAATTTATTATTCTCACCAACATATAGTCACTTTAACTCACACCAATCGATTGTTGACTAATAAATTTATTTTATGGCCTTAATAAGTGCACATTTATTTTATGTGTAAGTTATTAGTGGTTTAGTTACATATTTCCTATCAACTTTGTTTAAAGGTATAATATTTATTTTATGACTTTGCATTGTCTTGAAAGCACTATTTTTATTACTCTTACAAACATTATTTTTATGAAGTGCATTCTATAATACTTCCAATTTATTTTATGTTCACTAAACTAATATTAATGTATTTTTTATTTGATAGGATTGTGTTGGTGCGACTGATGGAATATATATAGAATGGGAGATTTCTAAAGCGGTGCAACAAACATATCGTAATCACAAAGGAAGAACATCACAAAATATCTTATGTGCTTGTGATTTTGATATGCGATTTACCTTTGTTGCTGATGGTTGGGAAGGTATTGCACATGATAGTAAAGTACTTGAGAACAGTGTTCAGGAAAGCGAGCGCTTCATCGCTTTAAGCGGTGAAGCGAGGGTTCAGCGCTTCAGTTGGCTAAAGCGAGGCATGTGAAAAGAAGCGACCGCTTCTGGGCTTGAAGCGCAATGCGATCAAAAGCGGTGAAGCGAGAAAAGCAACGCTTTTATTTTTTCTAAGTAATAAGTGATCGATTTTAAAAAATAAAAATAGGCATGACTTACCTAGTTCTTCCTCTTCTTTTTCTTATTAAAATACTACTACTACTACTAGCCTAGGATATTTTATTTTATTTTCACTTTGTTCGTTATTTTGTTTTCATTTGTCTAGTTTAGCTTTGATTATTTAAATTATATGTTGCTTAATTTTTTTCCTCACAATGATTAAAATATACATCGCTAAATTATTTTGTTTCTTAACAATGACTAAAATGTTGTTGAATTTTTTCTTAATAGTGATAAAAATATAATGTTGATTAGTTTTCTTAAATCTTATCCGCAATTAAAAATGGCTGGCCCAACATGAAAATATGGAAAAAAAAGTTAGTGAGACCAATAGGACAACAATTGTATGTCTGTTTTGTTATAAGACAACTAAAGGTAGGGGTGGGCATAAATACCGAAAAATTGAAAAACCGAACCGAATCGAAAAAATTCGGTTCTTCGGTTTTTCGGTTCGGTGTCGGGTTTTTTTTCGAAACTTCGGTTCGGAGTTCGGTGCAGGGGTCCCGAAACTAAGGTGCACCGAAGAACCGAAGTTTTATTAAATAAATTTAAAAGTATTTATTATATTACTTAATTTTTAACTTTACTTGGCCCATTTCAAATTTTATATTTAGATCCTAAACTTAAATAGCAAAAATCTAAATAACAAAATAGTAAACCCTAAAGACCTAAAGTCTAAACTAAACAAAACTCAATTTAATTCAAGTTTGAGCAACAACTTGGTGTTTCTACTTTCTACTTTATGATTTTATCATTTTATGTTGTTACTTTGAAGTGAGAACAACAAATTGATGTTCTTACCTTTTATTGTTAGACGGTTAGTTGTTACTTTGAAGTTTGAAGT
>JAJOOO010010318.1:0-20685 GCA_029582685.1 Solanum piurae
CTAAAGGAAATTAATCATTGAATTAAATTCGTCAGTAATTTAATTTATTGATTAGTATCTGTAATCTTAACATGGGGAATTACATAAGTGTTTAATGGTGAATTTCGAAATATAAATAGAGGAGTGCAATTATGAATTTTTAGTGGAATGATTTGTAATTTATTATGATAAGAATAATTTCAAATTAATTATTTGGAATTATTTCCATAATAGGAAGCCTCAGTAATAAATTATGTGGTCCCTCCAGTGCCCAATTTAACTAGAACTCAGAATCCTATTTTCTAGTAGAAGAAGGAAAAGTAACGTGTATAATTCTTCCAAGAAAGAAACGTGAGTTTTGGGTTTTCTTGAAGAAAAAGGATTTATACTTTCTTCTCCTCTTTGGACTAGGAAGACATCTCTATAAGTAGGGATTCTTCCAACCTAGAAATTGATATTCAGTATTCGATACAATACTTGCCCACCCAAGTATTGAGATAGTTCAATTGTTAATTGGGATCACTGTAGAAGACCATAGAACTGGAGTTGGATTTGCTTCAAGATATCTGCACACGCTTCAAGAGGTAATCCTGAGTTAATTTTCAGCATACCTTGTATGTGATACGTATTTGTGATTGTTGTCTATACTCATGCAAGATGTATGATTCTGGAATGCTTCCGCTGTGTATGCTATTTTCTAACAAATATATCACGAGTTATGTTCTTAATTCTTAAAGAACCTAGCTATGTCCTTCTCGGCATAAGTTTGAATTTTTAAGAACATAAATTAAAGATCAACTCATTTAAAGGGTAAATTGTGCAATTAAATGCATGAACAAAGGTGTTAAATAGACGAGTTGGACTGAGTTTGAGTGGATCAAAATGTTTTAAGTTAATAAATGGATGAGTTATTGACCACTCAGAGATTACTCGGACTGAAATGAATTAAACTGCAATGGACTAAAACACGGATCAAAATGTTTTTTGTTAATTTTATTTGTATGATGAAGTAAGAGCAAGTACTAAAACATTTACGTTTGATATCACAAATATGATTTTCCTCCATTGCTTTGAATTATTGTTTGACCAACTTATATAGAAAAAAATTGAACTATTAGAAAGAAGATTATATTTACTTTATTTACTTAATTACGTTTTATTACACCTTCACATGACCACATGATGTGTGAGATGACTTGATTTATTTATATTTATGATGAATCAATAAGGTAGAAATTTTTCTTGAAGGGTTGGTGAGACTCAATTTAATTAGTATTATACTGAATTATATGAAACCACTTAATCAGAAAAATATTAGGAGTAACTATTAATGAAAGCAACCGCTATATTTATTTAATTCTATAATCAATAAATTATTGGACTAATTTCTCACTTAAGTTTGAAAATAATTAACGTAATACTCATGCTATTAATTAAAATCAAATTTTAAGTTGTATATTACACTCTTCACTTTTTGGTTTATCCCAAGACCCAAAAGTATCAACCTCAATTTTAGATTTTGAGAAGTCTTTAAGTTTAATCGTTCCTTTTTTAAAAAAAAAAACTTTCTACTTTTGGTGCCCAATAGCTTGTTTGGACAATGGTAATATATTGTATCGTATTGTATTGTTATTTTAAATATAATATTTATTTTGATTGTTGCTTAGAATTTTTGTATCATAAACGGTTCTCTCAGTTTATAAACGTGGATGGATGCAATATTTTATTTCACGCGCTTCAAAAATAAATTCAGCCGAGTTCGTGTTAAGCATTAGTGAAGCTATAATTTAATAGGCATAATACATAAATAAACACTCAAATTTGGTAAAACAAGTAAATACTTCAATTTTGGGTGTGCATGTTTAGATACTTCAACTTTTCTCCATTATGTTAGTTGAATACTCCAACTTACAAAATGATCATTTAGACACCTCCAAAATTTATGTTTTACGCCAATCACGTGTCCACTAGATAGGTAGAAAATGCAAATATTAAGTACACGTAAAAAAAACTCGTAAATAATTTATATATGCACACATGTGTATTTGTGTATGTATATTTGATCAACTGCTTTACGTCTTAATTGATTCTTCAAAGTCGTTTGGTTATTAGTTAGAGTTATGCGGGTATTAGTTAGTTATGGCTTATGTGAGTTTTGTTATGTATATATTAATTATGCACATGATCCCAAAAATATATATGAGAAACACGTCATATTTTTGGTTTAAGTCAAAAATAAAATTACTAGTCAACCAGAATTAACAATTGTAAGCCTTCAACAGAAAAGGAATGAAAGATGAAAATTGAATTGACAAATCTGATTTTATGCAAAGAAAAAAGAAAGAAATCTTGGCAAATTTTATAGAGAACCAATTATCCATAAAGACAATCAAGACCAAAAAATAATAATTAAAATTTGGCACTTGAATGGGTCATCAATTTGGGCCAAAGTAATGGACTAATTTGTGTTGCTTAGAATAAATGGATTGTGTCCAAACTTAGCCCATGTCCAATCCATCACAACATCCCTTCCTCCTTGATAAATTTGTCCTTGATTTATCTAGCATTAGTTGTGATGCACTGGTGAAACTGTTCTACCCTTAATCAGAGGTCTCAAATTCAAGTCATAAGTCTAGAGAAAATCCTATTGGAAACGTCACCCCCTATGGGTCATGAAGTACGCAATCCGAATTTAGTCGGGACTCTAATGTAGGCTCTGGACACCGAATGAGAAACCAAAAAAATAAGGGGAAATTACGCTATACTAGTTTATTAGTTAGCATAGCTATAGTTTCCGTTAATTACCACTCACAACTTAATTTTAGCTATAATTATTGCTCCTCTCTCATCTATTCCTCTCTTATACATATACAAATACAAAGTGTACATACACATATACAATTATATGACATATAGACAAATACAATTCGTCTCTCTCCATTCTTGTCCTCTCTCCTTCCTCTCCCTATCTCGCTTCCCTCTCTCATCCCTCTCCCAATCTCGCACGCCAGATATACAAATACATACATATATATATATACACACACAAAATTATCTGACTGATATACATATACAATTTGACAAATATACATATACAATTCGCCTCTCTCCACTCTCTGCCCTCTCTCGCTCGCCTCTTTAATTTTCTCCCTCTCCCAATCTCCCTCGCCTCTCTTCTCCATTTAACATGTAGCTATGAATCGTAATAAACAAACTATAACTATGAAACTTAATTAAATTTATTTTAGTTGCTATTGTGAAATTTCCCCAAAAAATAAATAAAAATAATTGCCCCTGATATAATACTGAAGTCTAAAACGAAGATTAAATGACACAAACCGTACATATAAAAAAGCAGTAAAAATAGATATAAGTGATTTAATTGCAGTCAAACTTATTAATAAATATAACACGTCAAACTTATAATAAATATAACGCGCTACATCATACGTTTAAATTTATTATAAAAAATTATAGATATCCAATGAAATCCAACAAATCAATATCGTACATATCTAAGTGAAGACCAATCAATATGTCAATTTTTTAACAAATAAAAGAACACAATTCAAAAAAAAAAAACTTGATACTTTACAATAATATACTTTAAGACTTTGCTTATCTTAACAATATAATAATAATTTAGGGGTAACTTCTTTCTCAAAAAATTAATAATTTAGGGGTAACTTTTTTATACATAAAAATAAAATAAAATTTTAATCAAACTTTTTTATAACTTGTGAAATATTATTTTAGTTAGTAGGAAGTTTCCACTACATAACCCACACTAGATCTCCGTCAATCAGACTCAAAGTGAATAACTCTCAACCGTCCGATCAATTCCTTAAACACTTACGTGTCAATCATCCGTGCAAAGCCACTACTCCATTACTTTCGACCCGACCCGTTTTTCATACAAATAATTAGGTGACCCGAAATCCAATCACTCAAAAAATAGCGACCCCTTTTTCACTCTCTCTCTCATCAAAACTCCAAAAAGCAGCTCTGTGTGGTTCTCTCACTTTCTCTCTCTATCGTTGTATCGTTTGGCGTCTCATCCGTTTAGCGATTTTGCCCTTCTTTCTCTTCTTCTATTGATCCAGTTCATCACTGTAAGTCGATAATCAAACCCTAGTCTTTTGTGCCTTTTTTGGATTTTTTAATCAGATCTCTAATTGTTTTTTAGTCGATTTGTGTTTGTGATTTTGTTTTTTTGGGGTTCTGGAGATATGGGTTTTTGATTTTGAATTATGGGTTGGTGTAAAGTTGGAATCTCTGTCTATTTTGAGGGAAAAAAGAGATTTTTTAATGGGTTGGTGTGTTTGCATTGGATCGATGGGTTTGATTGATTAGAGAAATGAAGGAAATTGAAAAAAGTTTTTTTTTTTGTGGGTATTAGAGTTTGACTTTGTTGGTAGTTGTTTTTAATTTTGACTTAAATATATGTGTATTGTTTTTCTATATGGTTCTTTATGGATTTGGTAGAGGTGTTTGTATGTGAGGTGAATTTTTGTTTTGACTGACTTGAGGAATTAGTTTGCGAGTGAAGGGGCTGTGTGATTGGACTGGTTTTGTTTAGAATTAATTTATTGCGTTTTGAAGGTAACCATGAGTGACCAAGGAGAAAAGACATGTCCTCTCTGTGCTGAAGAGATGGATATGACAGATCAGCAGTTGAGGCCTTGCAAGTGTGGCTATCAGGTTTGTAAATCTTCAAGTTCTAGAATAATATTCTTATGATTTTGACTATGTTTTGCATGAGTAATTTGAAACCATGTTGTTTTTGTGAAACTGGGTCATTAGAAGACTAGTCATTGTTATTGGCATGTTGTTTCTATCAAGACATGCTTATTAGGGGTGAAGTGGAGGTGCTTTGCTGGTATTCTGATGATAGCTCTTTATTATTAGACATCTAATTTTGTCTTGAAAGTGATAGGAGAGTGGAAATGTGTCTAGACCTTAAGCGTATATTGCACTGTGCGGTTATTAATGGAACTGCAAAATTAAGAAAATTATTAAAAATTATTTGTGTAATCTAAGAAAAACTGTAAACACAAATCACAATTATATGGAGAAAAGAATTGGAAAAGAACTACTATATCAGCGAGTAGTTTTGGTTAATGCAACTTCCTTTTAGTGTCTGCACTGAAGTGTCCGCTAGACAAGGTGAAATAACCTCTTTTGCACCTAGCTTCAGACCTTAAGTGCATCTCAAACGAGTCTATGACAACAACTCTATCTGTAATTTTCAAAACATTTTTGTGAAATTGTCTTAATGGTTATTGGAGCTCAGCCTTATAATGTTGCTTCTGAAAAAGTTCTTTTATGCAATCCTGGCTTTCTTTAATGAGGAATTGTATAAATCAACCTTGGGAGCTGCCTTGGAGGGGTTTGAGAGGTGGGGGTGAAAAGTGGATTAATCACGCAACAGGTTTCTACTGTGCATATGCTCTGCTAGGCTGATATTTTCATCTCTAGAGTACTTCTGCATGTAAGTTTCATATTCATTTATCTTTTTTAGGTTTGTAATCCACGTGCTTTAGGTGGAAATTGTTGTGCATATCCACTCTGAATTGGGCAAGAGAGGTTGCGAGAGGGGGGAATTGGTGCCTGATGGAGTACTTGCTTGTCCTTATTTCAACTCTATTATGCATTTAATTTTTGAATACCTACTTAGATGCTCCTATTGGATATGCTTTTTTTTTGGTAGTTTTTCTATGTAGAAACATCCAATTTTTCAGTTTTTATTTCCTTTTATCTTGGGAGCCTAAATAAATGATAAAGTTGCCTACAGCCTTCCTGCCAAGTTGGCTGGGTTTAATGTTTCCTTTTCATGGTAAGTTTTGGATTAATTACATAAAAGAACCTTGTCTATGTAAAAATTTAAACAAACCATGAAGCTCTGTTGTTTGACACACTTTTCTTTTTATTTTAATAAAAAAGTGGCATCTTTCCCTATTTATGAATTAATTTAATGGTAAGCTTACCATTTCACCTTTAATCACAAATGTTTATGTATTGTTTTGGACCACAAGTTTCAAAAGTCTTTTTTTTTTCTTTCTTAAATTTCATACTCAAATCAAACAATCACATAAATTGTGATAGAGGGAATAGTAGCTTAAAAGAATGTGATAGTCTAGACAAAAGGAAGCTATACAATATACGAAGACCTATGAATAAGAGAAAATTCATATCTGACTATAACTTATAAAACAAATTGTGTATTGCTACATAACATAAAGGTTATCAACAGACAAAATATAAATGTTTAGGAATAACTAGTGCCTAGGGGGTGTCGAAGAGAAGTTGGAAACCTGTAATAGTTTCTTGGGAACCATAGTATAAACATCAATGAAGTTGCATCCAAGGGCGTGGGTGGTAGTCAATAAAATTGGAATCAAGATCATGGTAGAGCTAGGTATTCAGCAAAAATGATTAGAGGATTTCTGTCGGTTTGACTAAACCTTTAGGTTAAGTTACTAGGTTGTACCTGTACTAGTGGGAGGATGCAAATATTCAATCGGATAGTCTGCAAGCTAGTCAGGTACCACCTTTATTTTTAAAACCTACAATGCATTTGTTTTTTGCTTGGTCATAAAGAACACAAATTTTGTGCAGGGATTGGTGGATACTTTTGATAACTTAAATCTAGCTGGTTGAATAGATTCGAAACTCAGTTTTTTTGGGGAAAATATCACATAACATTTCGTTTGTCTGATGGAATTTGGACCAACACCATCTTATATTTGGCTCATCCATTTAACTTTACCCCAGGTGAAAAAGACTCTCATCCATTAACATTTGGGAAATTTGCACGACTATGCATGTCTAGGCTACTTATTCACTTGTTAGAAGTATGACTTAGTCTCTTAGATCACTGAGATCAACTAGCAGCTATTGTGCCCTACGATGGTGTAAGTTGCCACCAGTTGTGTAACAGACATTTGGATATCCCTTTAAAGGTTAAGCTAGGAAGACATTTCTTCTCTATGCTAATGCTTCTGAGAGTTATAGGCTTGCTTATAGTTGATGCATATGATGTATTGTAAACTGGTACTGTTTGTATTTTCTTCGGCAGTGATGTAGAACTCTTTGTTTTTTGTGCAGAGAGTTGTAAGCTGAAGCTATATCTTAAATGATTCATATATGCTCTTTGTAGTATCAACTTATAGTTAAAATTTAAGGTGGATTAATTTATTTTTTTGATGAAGTGTGTCGGGCCACTCAATTAATGCCTGATAAGAGCAAGATAGCCACTCAATTAATCCCCCTAATTGCTGGTCATTCAACACAATTATGAGATTGTAATAGCAGTCTCTTTTTCGTTTTTTGATAACTAGATTGTTACAACAGTCTCCTTTTCTTTTGATAACCAGATTGTAACAACAGTCTCCTTTTCTTTTGATAACCAGATTGTAACAACAGTCTCTTCATTTGTTCACCATCTCAAATTACTCAAACTTAGTGTTTGTAAAGATTATCTTGGATTTGCAGAGCATAATAATGATAGGAAATTGAAGAGGCTTAGCACCATTATCATGATACATTTTATTATTTGTTACGTTAGATTATTCATAGTTTCCTTGTATTCTTCATGTTCCAAGAGAAATAAAGAGAAGTATTGTTAATGCATTGAGTTTTGAATGAACAACATAATTTTGAAGGGTATAAATGCCGTTCAACATTACAGGGTTAATATTGTCTGTCAACAATTTTGTTTAGAGCTTCGAACTTTTATATTAGTTTAAAATAGATTTGTGTTCACTTTTGGAACCCCTTTCACTGTAGGTATGCGTATGGTGTTGGCATCACATAATGGAAATGGCTGAGAAGGATGAGGCAGAAGGGCGGTGTCCTGCATGCCGCAGTCCATATAATAAGGAAAAGATTGTTGGCACGGCAGCAAATTGTGAAAAGTAAAATATGAATTAATATCCTTGTTCTCAAGGACAAACTCCATTAACAGATTAGTAGGACCTATGTTTTCTGCATTCTTCATAGTTTTTTGGTCATCTAACAGGATGGTGAGCTCGGAGAAGAAATTGACATCTCGAAAGGGTAAAAGTAAAACAGCTGATTCGAGAAAGCAACTTAGCAGTGTGCGCGTTGTTCAAAGGAATCTTGTCTACATTGTTGGTTTGCCTCTCAGTTTAGCTGATGAAGATGTACGTACACTTCAATTTTGGAATCTTTAACACCTCCCTTTAAGATATTCTTCGTTTCAGTTCATTTTAAACTTTTAACTTATGGATGTCCTAGATGCTTGACACTTCTTTATTTATATAATGGTAACTGATACAAATTTATCCCCATCAAAGCAGCTTCTGCAGCGGAAAGAATATTTCGCTCAGTATGGGAAGGTTCTGAAGGTGTCTATGTCTCGAACAGCTGCTGGTGCCATTCAACAGTTCACAAATAATACATGCAGTGTGTAAGTATGCTTCTTGATTTAAATTCATACTGGCTCTGAAGATGCTTCATGTAAAGCAGTAATATTAAGATGCTGTTAAAGTGCCATAGGAAAGATTAGTCAAGGCTTTTTAAGCCTCACAAACAAGCATTAATGGATGCATAGAGTTTCTCAATTCTAGAAAAGACTTTTCTACATCATAGGATTATATATGAAGATGCTCTTAACATGCTGTCCAAAAGAATTTTGCGAGGCTCATTTCACAAAAATAACTAAGCAATCTATGCCCTGAGTTGTGTTCTTTTACCAAAAAAAGATGAAAGTGTTGAGTTATCTGTGTTCAAAACCTGTTCCTAATCTTGGAAAACCCTTTCTACATCATTTTATGTGAATTCTTATGTTTAAATTTTGTGTCCAATCATACGTCATGTTTATGACTACATTGATATCCATGTGTTTACCTTTGGGCTTAGCCATGCAAGTTAATATACACAACTCTCTTCTGCGTCATAGGATTTTTGGCAAGTATTTTAGTGGTACAGTCTTGAAGAGTTTACTTCTCCTTTCCTGGTGTTTCGAAGGGATAAATAAGAAGATAATTTTGATTACCTTTTTTTCTTAAAAGAAAATTATTGTGTATGAGCCTTCGGTTTACCCAATGCCCACTTCGTTGGATCCTCTTGTTTCTTGGTACTGTGCCAGCCTGCTGGCAGTTCCCCAATTCAGCAAAGAATACAATACAACCAGCCCCTCCCCATACTGTCCTTTTTGATACTTGTACTTCGAAGTTCTTATTTCTCTCATCTGAGAAAGCTTGCAATAAGACGTGTTTCAAGCAGTTTCCCATGGAAATATTCAACAGTTTTTTTTCAGGATTTGCCTTTTTATGACTGTTGGACTTCATGATGTTTATTAGGACATTTAGCTAGCGTTTGACCATAGATTCCAAATATTTTTAGGAAACCAGATTTGAGTGAAGTTTGGATTGAAGATTCAGAATGTGTTTGGCTATAGTTTTTGGAAACATATTTCACTTTTTTTTTTAATAACATAAACCTGACTTATACCCAAAAGTTTTGAAAAACTAGCAAAGATGGGTCCACCCATAAGCTTGGCACAAAATTATCATTTTTATAATGAACTTAGATAATACATTATCCTAAAATATAACACGATATTTTATTAAAAACTACTAATAACACGATTCATTGGGTATGTTGTATACTAATAACACAAGTAACTACTACAATTCGTCAAATTATATCTAGTTATAATTCGTCAAATTACAATTAGTTATGAAGATTCATTAGTGAAAAAATAAATAGTAACGACGGCACTAACTAGCTATGCTTTACTATAAATCTTCCCACATTCTACGAACAATCTCTTCACAGTGTGCATGCATTTCCTGATCAGATGACCAAAAAAAGGGTAGATTGGAATTAGTTGGGGTTATTAATAGATGGGCTTTTTTATAAAATATAAAAGTTTGGGGTAAGTTTTAAAATTTAAAAAGATTTTACCAAAAAATTGACCCAAAAAACAATTTTTGAGTAGATTTTGGAATTTGGTTTTTAAAATTCACAAAAAGTAGACAAATTCTATGGGCCAACCGGGTCCTTAAAATCCTCAAAAAGTGTTCTTTTCTTTACATTCAAAAGAAAATCAGTTAGCTATTAAATTTATAAACAAAAGGTCAGTTATCTATTTAACTATCTTTTTTCACTTTTCTGTTGGGTACAGATATATAACCTATTCAAAGGAGGAGGAAGCAGTCCGTTGTATTCAGGCCGTACATGGATTTAATTTGGACGGTCGACCTCTAAGGTGTGTGCCTTATCTTTTATGATATGCAGCGCGGGCTGTTATTTTTTAGTAATCATTTTTACTTTATTGCTGGCAGAGCGTGCTTTGGAACAACAAAATACTGTCATGCTTGGTTGAGGAGTGTGGTATGATTTCTCAATTACTTAGATTTCCATCAGAACATTGATTAGGGGCCATCTTTTGTTTTTTTTTGGAACCACAATAGATTTAATGTCTCTAAAGGAAGAGTTATCTTTTGGTCCAGCCCTGCACCAATCCTGATTGTTTATACTTGCACGAGATTGGATCGCAAGAAGATAGCTTTACTAAGGATGAAGTAATATCGGCCTACACAAGGTACCGGGATTTATTTGGTTGTTGGTTTTGTTGTTATTGTGGTATTTAAGACTTAAGAGCATAGTTTATGGAACCTGTCTCTTTAAAATGTTTTAGAATTTTCATCATTGGAATATCAAGTCCTTAAAGTTTAGGAGTATGACTGAGGAAAGAGCAACTATACTTTTGCATCTACTTTGTCCCAATTTTATTTTTGTAAAAACAATAGGTGGTTAGTAAGTAAGTAGTCAATGCTACTTTTAAAAAATTAAGTAAACAGGTGCATTTTCAGGCTGTTGCTGGATATGCTTCAACTCTTACTCTGTACACTGATCAGTTGAAAGCAGTTTTTTTCAGTGGTCTTGTAATATGTTACTATAGTATATAGCTGTGTCTGGACCAGTGGGACAACCTTGTATTGTCACTCTCCGTGTTATCTGTTCGTTGTAGATGGACATTCATTGGATAAATAATTAACTTACATAGTTATTTTAAAGGAGTAGGGTTCAACAAATTACTGGTGCCATTACTAGTATGCAACGGAGATCAGGGAGTGTTTTACCACCAGCGGCAGACGATTACTGCAATAACAGCTCTGTTTCTGCAGGAAAACCTTTTAGTAAAACTGCTACAAATGTAAGATTTTCTCTTGTTTGATTTTTTTGTTTTTTTCCATGTCTTTTTCATTTTCCCCTTTTGCACTTCCTACCGTTTTGGGAAGGAGGGAATGAAAAATCTCTATTTGGAGGTCGAATGGGGAAGTCAGCATCTCAAGAGAGGGATATGAAGCTCTATTCTTATGATCTACCTCTCGACATTTCCTTCCTTATGATTACATTATCGAGATTTTAGGTAGAAAATTGCTGAAGTCTTAAATTTTTTAATTTCGACTGGAAATGATGCCAGAAGTGTGCCTGTCTTTCCATACTGAATATCTGAAATTTTTAATCTTGTCATATGCCTTTCAGAATTCAGCAACCAATGCGAGAGACTCTCCACCAAATAGCAGCCCTGGTAGATCAGCTGCTCTTCCTGCTGGCGCTTTGTGGTATGCAATTAGAAGACTCACTGTTCTCAGTTATATATTTTTCATAAAATTTCACAATACAATATACTTATTTTAATTTTTTCTAGGGGAACGCGTACATTAAATAACCAATTGCCACCTGCCAGTGCACCAAGTTCTAATGGACTGCCGCCTGCCAGTGCACCAAGTTCTAATGGACTGCCGCCTGCCAGTGCACCAAGTTCTAATGGACAGCCGCCTGCCAGTGCACCAAGTTCTAATGGACTGCCACCTGCCAGTGCACCAAGTTCTAATGGACTGCCGCCTGCCAGTGCACCAAGTTCTAGTGGACCTCTTAAACAGAAGGCTGAAATATGTAGCCCACTTATATGCTCCACAGTTGTTGCCAATAATAGTCAGGTCTTGTCATTACCTGCCGAAGCAGGAAAGAAAGCTATTCATAGCAAAGAAAGTGGCATTAATCAAGAGAAACGTAAAATAGACATGTTAGAACCTGTTAAACAGTCTGTAGGAGCAGATGATGCAACCTATAGTTCTGAAAAACCCGATATCACCATACGTCCTGCTTCTTCATTTATGAACTGTCAGTTAGATATCACCCCATCTTTGAAGGACACAGATATACATTTGATCACATCATCCAGTGCTACAAATACCTTTGTTCTTCCTTTGATGTCCAATGGACCTAGTTTACCAAAAGATCCCTATGATGCCACAGATGTTGAGAAGAATGTATGCTCAGATTTTTCATCATTTAGCATTGATAAACAACAAAAGTCACATGCTACCTATGAGAAATCAAGGGAGCTGTCGCCTTCTCAGACGAATGGGAAATCTGTGATTTCTGCAGATGATGTTTTTATCTCAAGACAAACGTCTGATTTGAGACTGGAAACACAGGATCAAGGAATACAAGACACAACTCCTGAAATGGAGGATGATTTGCTATCTTTCGATGCACAGAGACATAGGGACCCTGAAGTAATTTTAGAGAAAAGCCACTCATCAAGTCCTTCCATCTCTTTACACTCTTCAGGGCAGCTCAAGGGTTATTCTTCGCAGTTTGCCAATGGGGTTGGACCTATTAGAGCCAACATGCAAACTTTTGATCAGAGAGCTGATTCAGTATTACAGCCTTCTTGTATTGGAGAACTTCCTAATGGATACGCTGAAAATCCATTCAGTTGTGCGGGTAAATATTTGGGAAGCACTGGTGACACTTATTATTTGTCTAACGAAAGTAAGAGGATGCACTTGAATAGGTTTGAAGGTGAAACTGCTACTGCGGATCACAGTACTACTGCAGATAGGGGAGAGAACAATATAATATCTAATATTTTGTCTATGGATTTCGACCCATGGAATGAGTCATTAGCCTCTCAGAACTTGGTTAAGTTGTTGGGAGAAACTGATAACCAACAAGGGTCTAGAGTATCGAACTCAAGAAAAGTACAGAGCAGCAATCAATCAAGGTTCTCTTTTGCAAGGGAGGAAGAACCCATGAATGCATCAGCTGATTCTCGACCATCTTTAAGTTACATTGACAGAAGTTATAGTCATCGCCCTCTTGATCAAGATTTTCAAAATAGCAGAAGTTATCAGCTTGATGGTTTTGGTACTCGCAATGGTTTCTCTCTATTTAATAATCAGGAATCTAATGGTTTTGCCGACAATTATTCTCACCTCTCCTCTAATAAGCAATCAGGTTAGTGTATCAGTTGTTCTTTTTAATTCTATCCCCCTTATCTATCTGTTCCTTTTAGTGTTTCAGATTTAGTTTGAGTGCAATTATCCACAAGGAACAGAAGGTTTGAAGTGCCTAACTTACTCATTTTCTGGTTAATTCTCCAGTGTCGAGATCTCAGATGACTGCGCCTCCAGGGTTTTCAGCACCAAATAGGGCCCCACCCCCAGGCTTTGCATATGAGAAAATGGAACATAATTTTGCTTCTCTCTCTGGTCAGTAATTTTGAACTGTTGGTTGGTTTCTCTACATTATTGGACGTAATCTTGGATGTGTCTCAAATCAGTTATTTTGCAGGTACCCACATGCTTGATACCACCTCCTTACTGCGCAATGAATATCCATCAATTGGCAATGTCAACAATGGGGACATTGAGTTTATGGATCCTGCAATCTTGGCAGTTGGTAAAGGCAGGGTTCAAAATGGCCTTAATGGCTCAAGTCTAGACATGTCTCCAAGTTTTCCTCCACAGCCAAGTGGTTTTGAAAATGAGGCAAGACTTCAGTTTCTCATGCAAAGATCTCTCTCTCTGCATCAGAATCAGAGATACACTGATAATAGGGATAACTTTTTCAATGATGCTTATGGAATTTCTTCGAGGGTTGTGGAGCAAACTCTGGCCAACAATCTTTCCCCATTTTCACAACTGAATCTTCCCCAGGGTAGGAACTCTGTGATGTCAAATGGCCAGTGGGATGGCTGGAATGGTGGGGTCCCAAGCGGAAATGACATGAGCATGGCTGAACTCCTCCGAAATGAAAGGCTGGGCTATAATAAGCTCTTTAATGGATATGAGGAACCAAAGTTCCGCATGTCCAATTCAGGCGAACTGTATAACAGAACATTCGGGATATAGATGTGCGTCTGGGATTTGTTCAGCTTGTTGAGCAGTTGTGGGAGAAACAATGAATTAGAAAAATCATGTGTGATTAGCAGACGTGCTTGAGATGAACAAAGATACAATGATGCTCAAATTGTGGTAATAACTCAAGGATAGCTGTGAGGGAATATGATCGATTTGCCTTTCTAGAAGGAAGCTTGATCATGACTGTCTGAATACTGCTTTCTGATTGGTGAAGGATGAAATCCTCGAAAACAGGATGTCCTTAAACCAACAGGTCAGTGTTTTTCAACCAACTTCTCAATAGTATATGCTTATTATCTGGAGGTTTATATTTATATTGTAGCATTGGCAAAATCATAAAATAATAGTTTCTTCTTTATCACAACGGAGACAAACATGGAGAAAACAATCAGTTAATGGAAGGAAGTATTTGATTAAGAAGAAACCTTTCACAAATTTTACTACTAATAGCTTATATAAGCTTGAAATGATGCAACTAGCTTGCTTTTAATTTAAGATACGCGTGGAATCATTTTGTCTGAAAACTTTTGTTCCTCGTCTTTCCTTCAGCCCTTCTTCTAACATGAGGTCGGTCTGTAAACTATTGTTTTCCAAGATTTGTGATTCCTGTTTGACCATCTTTTCGTTTGCATTAATGCCTGTTTGTTTACAACGACAATTCCAGGTGAAAGCTGCTGAGTTCTTCGGGGCTCCACAGTTGTTTAGACAGGAAACCTTGCGTGATTTCGTTGGCAGGCGACGTGGGAGTGGAGAATCAGGTTATCACACACATTACTTGGAGGCGTTGAGACACACAGCTCGTTTTTCTGAGCTTGCCTGCAATAATGCAAATAGTAAAAGCTGATAGGAAGTTATAGAAATATATATCTGTTAATACTGAACTTTCTCCTAATTATTTTTGGAAAAATGAAATTGCTGCGTAAGCGGTGAACATCATCGACAAGATTAGTTGTGTTGTGTGGAGCCTGATATCTTGTTTCTTGACAAAACTGGGTGCTATGAAACTATGGTTTGCTTTTTCCAATTATCTTCGTTGTGTGCAAGTATAGAGCCGTCAAAATGGGCTTGACCCTTCTAAATACATTACAACACTTGAGTTAAAAGAAAGACTATTTAAATGCTTTAATTTTCAATCACACTAACCATGTCAAGATGGGATTAGGACTCTTACTAATCAGTTTCCTAGTTAGTAATCGCGTCAAGTTAATTTGATTTAAATCAATAACCTATTGAAATAATACTAATTAAGACCATTATATATATTGCATACCTTCACATTGCAAGTTGTAAACAGACATATTTCTAATTGACAAAAGTAAGTTGAATCAATATGGTTAATTATTCTGTTTGCAATTACGTTAATATATTTTTGATTTTCAACAACTTCAATGTCAATTCGATTTATATTCCTATTTGTATAGCACTTTGAAGAATTCTCCTAACTTGTTGTCTTTTCTTGAAGTTGATAATTCCTCCTTTTTGCCCTGAAACTGGAATTTGATAATTAAATTTTATTCTTTTTCTTTATTCGCTTATTAAAAATTATGCGTACGCTACTAATAATACATGAAATTTTATCCTTTATCTTGTGGGCCAAAGATTTTTGTTCTTTCAATGAGAAAAAAACATAAAATAAAAGTGGTCTATTTTGTAGCTTAGAATGTGGAAACTATTACAAAACAGTGGAATCATGGAAAACAGATGGCTTTACTATTAACAAATAGTAGATGTCTTCACCTTCACTTATTCTTTTGGACAACTTTTTGGTCTCCTTAAAGGCCATCCCTTCAAAATCCTACTTAGTCCAACACCCCACCACCCCCTTTTAAATTAGGATTAATAAGTGATAATATTAATTAGTCTCTTCTTTTTTATGTTTAAGAGATGTTAATTTGATTTGCATAATCTACAAGTAAAGTAAGTAAAAGATGTATATAATATTAGATTGCAAGAGATGTAAATAAGTGATATAGATAGTAAGGGTTTATATAGTCGATTTTTCATTTGCTTAGGATTGGGTGGGGGAGGGGATAGTATTTGTTGTTAGTTGCTAATTTTATATTAGTGATAGCTAAAAATGATAAGACTACATATATATAACATAAATTGGAGGGAGTACAAATACAACACGAGAAGATGGTAGGCATACAATATTTTGATTTCAACTTAAAAAAGGGTCAAAAACATATATAAATTATCTTGGTCTTTTGAGTTTCATACCTAAACTATTGAGAGTGTGAGTTTTCTACCTTAACTATCACCCAATAGTAAGCAGAATACACCACGACTAATTTCAGATGATGCGTGTACACTCTCTCTTTTGTTTCAAAATTATGTCACGTGGAATAATATTTCACTGTGGTAATTCTTAGTGAATTTGTACTAGGTTAAAAGTTAAGATTAAAGGTTAAAATTATCATCAAACAAATAAATTTATTCCAACTGCAACATCCACCATCTTGTTCTCCACTTTCTTAGTTGTGGTCTCGTTTCTATCGTGGCATCAATACCTTCAATTTGAAATGGGAGAGTTAAAGATTTTAAAGAAGTCAATAAAAATATTGTTCAAAAAAATAAAATCTTGATATATGTCTAAGATTTTATGGACAAACGCTAATCATGGAATGATAGTTCAGATATAAAACTATTTAAACTAAATGACCAAATTTTGGAGTACAAAGGAGACTATTCTCTCCACACACCTCAACAATGGGGTGTCTAATTTAGTGCCACAAATTTTAATATTAATCTATTACAGGTAGAAGAAAAATATCTACAATGTAAGGCCCACACCAAAAACATAAAAACCCCTAGCTTTAGCAATACAAAATCTGACCCAAATTCAACAAAAAGTGAGTAAAAGGACCCACGAATATGAGCAATTAAAATCCACCAAACTTATGGACCTACCATGTGTATGAAAAGCCATATATAGGTCATAGGTCTTTGTCCTCCTACTATTAGTTCAATCATCATAGGTGTGTAGCAAAAAAAAGGTCTATGTTTGAGGAATATAACATAGGACAAAAGAACTTCTTCTCAAACCTAAGTGGAGTAAATTAAGAAATTGAAAAATAACATAAAGGAAAGGTAAAAGGAAAGAGCAATTGATAATGTGAGAATAGTAACCAACAAGGGTCGTAGTAGAGTGATAAGTACTCCTTCATTCTTAATCAAATGTCTCGAGTTTGAATCCCTTTGAGTACGAAGTCACCTTTGTTAGGGATAGTTTTACCCCCAATGTAGGACTTCCCGATGCAAATACAGATTTAATCAAACTCTAATGTGAGTACCGAACACCGAATGAAAAAAATGAAGATTATATGAGAATAGTGTAAAGTACATATGCATTGCATTTCACATGTAAAGTTGAGAAATAACCAAATTTATATGGTACATGCTAGGAGGATCTTTTCACTTTGAACCACTTGTAATGTACTTGCTACTAATATTTATTTGCTCCTTTAATTCAAATCACACACTATTTGTCATGCTGAAAAAGTTATTCATACCCACTATTTTACGCTAAATCAATGAATACATGAAAGACGTTGATGATAACAAGTAAATTCTTAGAAAATAAAGGCATAAATACCTTTGAACTATGATTGTTTTTATGTGTTATCGGTCCGTGGAGATTGAAAACTACAACTTTTTTTATTAAAAAAGGATAGAGATAAAATCTACATCGTAAATCTAACCCGCCTACTCAAATCCACTTGTTATATGATTGAGGGAGTTGTTGATATGTGTATGATGGTGGGGGAAGGTTGTTAAAGGAAGAGAATTATTCATTGTGTTTCGAAACTTGCACTACAGGCCTTAAGAAATTTCTCGATTAAAGAAGATGAATAAAAAACAACTTATTTTCGAAGACATGAATCGAACATAATAAAATAAAATAATTTAATTTCGAAAAATCTAGTTCATAATCGTCGACAACACAAAAAAAGAAATAAGTATACATAGAGGAGAAAATAATTAAAATTTAAGTTGAAGATAAACATACTATTTATTTTCTACCATTTAAGGCCTCGTTTATCAAAATATTTTATTTCAAATTATAATTTAAAATATTTTTTTAAAAATAATTTCTTTAAAATGTCAAGAGAGGCTATAATAAAGAAATTAAAAGAAATAAGAAGACAAGAATTGAGATAAGGGAAAAGGCAGATTTATTATGTCCCCTTCAATCATTTGTATTATATTTAATTTTATGATAAATATACGTGTCATCTCCCTCTCCAATTCTTTTTCTTTTTTTCTATCTTTTTCTTTTTTCAGAAATTAGTTTGGTTTGTTGACAATATACTTTTGAAATGTCCTATACAACTTTTAACCTAGTGTAATTTTTTTTTTGCATGCATATATTATAATAAGTATACAATATGCTTTGGATACCTTACTAAAGAAAAGTACAACACCAAAATAAAATTAGGCTTAAAATGAGAAAATATATCACATTATATAGTCACAAAATTGCTTGCTAGGTCATAAGGAATTTAACTTTAAACTTGAGTCATTGATATATCAGAAACAACGTCTTTATTTTCTTAAAATAGGAGTAAGGTTGTGTACATATGACCTTTCTCAAATCTTACGATGCGAGATTACACTGGATATGCTAATATTGTTAGATATATATTCTCCTTTTTATAAGCATGTGTTTGGTACGGAAAAAAATATTTTTATTTTTTTTGTGTTTGGTTGGTAAAAAATATATTTTCTCAAGGAAAACAAGTTCCTCAAAAATGAGGAAATGACTTTAATTCCTAGTAAAAGCAAAGAAAACAAGTTTCGTATATGACATTCTAAGTTTATTGTCTCTTTTTTTCACACACCCAATATATACCCCCAACCCCGAACCATCACTCTCTGTCCCATCTCAACATCACAGTCTTTTGATAGATTACATATTAAAAAAAATTGGATGATATTTTTCGCTTAGTTATCCAACACTAAGAAAATAAGTAAAAAATTTACTTATTATTAAAAAAAAACATTTTCTATCATACCAAACACATGACTAGGGAACTTAGAGTAAACGTTTCTGGAACAGTAAGTTTTAGGTTGAAAACAGGAAGAACCAAAATTGTGGTGAAGTGGTATATTACTTCATTATTAATCAGATATTTTACGTTCGAGTCTTTTGTATGTAGTTTTCTTTAGTAGAGAGTGTTTTATGTTCTTAAGTGAAAATTTTCGACACAAATTCAAATTAATCGAATAACAAGCAAGGTACTAAATACAAGTGGAAAAATGATAAAAGAAGATACAACCATGTACCACCGAGCGGTTTATGAGATGGATGGAATCCTCCACC
The DNA here is from genome assembly GCA_029582685.1 of Solanum piurae. Lineage (NCBI taxonomy): Eukaryota > Viridiplantae > Streptophyta > Magnoliopsida > Solanales > Solanaceae > Solanum > Solanum piurae. The sequence goes on from JAJOOO010010318.1 coordinate 19,492, forward strand.
CTTAGGTTTCGAAATAGAGCCCTAGGAATAGAAAAGATCCTCGTGAGGAGCGCTTTCTCTTAAATAGATACTATACATTACAAATTTAAATTAATCAAATCAGTATATTTGAAATATATATACTAGATAATTATATATATAAAAACATGTGGCATTTGTGTTTGGAAAGATACTAAACATGTCAAGACAATGAAAGTAGTCCCTAGGAATATAGGTTACTGTTATGTTGTCATTTCGTAGACAATTAAAGTAGGTCATATAATGAAGAAAGTGGACACTTACTTGAGATTTTTCTGAAAAATAAATAAATAATTATGTGCAAAGTATATGCTTTTGGAAAATATTTGGTTGAATCAAAAAAAAAAAAAAAAGGAAAAAAGATAAATATACCCCGAACTATCGTAAGTGATATGCAAATACCATCCGTCATACTTTTGGGACATTGATGCCCTTGCCATCCAAAAACTAGAACGTATATACCCTTTATACTAACGAACATACACGTGTCATAATTTTATCCAACGAGTCGATATTTATTAAATATCGAATTGACGAATAAGATTGTGTCACGTGTCTCTATTTAGTCTTCCGTTAGAGTGAATGGCATAGATGCTCTAGTTTTTGGACGGCAGGGGTACCAATGTCTCAAAAGTATGACGGAGGGTATCTTCGTACATGGTACGATAGTTCGAGGGTATATTTTTCCTTTTTTAAAAAAAAAAGAAAAAAAGAAGCTATTTGAAGTTAAGAGTTAAAATTTGTGAGTGAATAATATTTTTTTGAAATTTAAATTTATATGCAAATATAAACTTTTCTTTTCTCTTTGTTTATAATAGGCAATGAAAAGACTCAACCAAGGAAGAACAAGCTAGAAGCATTTAATGGAAGATTTGAGTGACAACTCTCAATAATTGCCTAAAAAGACAAATACCATGATGTGAAACTAGGAAAAATAATGGTGTGATTGTTCAATGTGAAATAATAATTTTGATAGCCAAAACAATTATATTTTCAATTTTTATTTAAGTGTGTGGGGGTGGATTAGTCCCCAGCATGAATGATTGTGTTGCTCTGCTCCAGTAGTTGTGAAAAGTTGTTTGGTTAGCAGATTAAATTATCCGAAGATTATAGTCCTGAAATTATAATTCTTGGATTAATTTATCTCACCTGAGAGATGAGATAAAATAATCTCAA
>JAJOOO010010319.1:0-26452 GCA_029582685.1 Solanum piurae
AAGCAATATCAAACTTCTTCATTTCATACGTTGGTCTAAAATTTAACAAAAGACTCGAATTTCGATCGATGGTCATATTCAAAGAGGATATAGTTTTTTAAAAGTTTTTAAAAAAAAACATGATGCATGTACTTAGGCAAGTCTTTTGGTGATTCCATTAAAGCTAATATATATCCAACGACTTTGAAAGAACAAGTTCACTGGTTCAAAATGATTGATATAAGATTCTCTTAATCAATTATTGTCAAAAATATTCCAATTCCTTATCCATTATGTTGACTGTCGAATAAGTATATAAACTTTGCCTACTCCACTTCTAGAATGGGTTCAACCTTTACAATTTTTATTACTCTTTAGTTTTAATTTATTTGTCTGTTTGAATAAGAATGTTTTTTTGGTAATTTCTTAATTTTAGTTTTTTATATTACTCTTTCGTTTTAATTTATTTGTCTGTTTGAATAAGAATGTTTTTTTGGTAATTTCTTAATTTTAGTTTTTTATATGATAGTTTATAACCATAAAACTACATATCTTTTGGTTAAAGACGAATTTTTTAAAAAGTTTTCTTTACTTTCTTAATTAGCTTTAAAATTTATTCAAATTAACTCTCAAAAAATATAAACAAAATATCACATAAATAAAAAGAGAGAAAGAAATATTTAAGAATTAGAGTGTGAATTCTTCCCCCAAAAAAGTAATTTTCCTTTTGTTAAAAAACAAACAAACACTTATTGTGAAACTTAGTTATTGAAAAATTATAGTTACGTGACTATTTACGAAATTTATTTCAAAAGCAAATGAGCCTGATTTAATTAGAGGAATTTTTGCATATAGGCACTCAAAAATAACTTAATTATATTTCATAGCTATAGTTTGTTAATTATGAGTCGTAGCAATATGTTAGAGGGAGGAGAGAGGTCAGTGAGATTGGTAGATGGAGGAGAGCAAGATTGGTAAAGGGAGGAGAGAGGCGAGTGAGAGAGGGCAGAGAGTGGAGAGAGGCGAATTACATACATATATATATGTATGTATGTATATAAGTAACTGGTATACATATGTATTTGTATATCTGACGAGCGAGATTGGAAGAGGCGAGCGAGAGAGGGAAAATAGAGGAGAGAGGCGACGTAATTACAACTAAAATTTAGTTGCGATCCATAATTAATTCAAACTACAATTATGTTAGCTAATTAACTAGTATATGTTTGTTTATCCGCTTAATTTTGTTGTTTAATTATAACAATCATTATTACCAACAAAAAGCAATCTCACTGAAGACGGGAGGCCGTAACGAACCCAGAGTTATCATTAAAGGGTGTTAATAGTTGTAATAAAAAACAATATAATTATGAGGCTTGATCTTAGGCATATTTATATGCCTAAGTTGTCAATAATTGCCCATAAGTCGATTAGATTGAAGAATGATTTCTAGTTATTAGCTTGATTTTTGTTATACTTGTGATGGTTTTTGCACTTACACACATGATTAGTTGTTTCAGGAACTCTTAAGAAGATTGGAATTGAAATGGGAAGGAATTTTCAAAGGCGTGCAAGATTTGGCTACGTGTGGAAGCACCTAGGCTTGGCGTACTGGCAGGCGCGCCACGCCAGGCCCAAAAGTTCAGAAGGGTGTTGTTGGCGCGCCGCGCCAACGGGAATTGCTGGCAACACTTGCTTGGCGCTCTGCAAGATGCGCCGCGCCAGGCCCAAAAGTTCAGAGCGCGTTGCCAGGCGCGATGGAGGCGCGACACGTCCCTCTCTTGCCGACTTTTCCAAGTTTTAAACATAAAATAGGATTCCTAATTTGAGTAGGATTTGTTCCCAACTTTTCCTACTAGTATAAATAGATCCTTAGGGTTCCATAATAGGTGTTCGACTTTTGATTTAGTGTGCAAGAGCAAGACTTCAAGTTTGTAATAAGTTTTAATCCTTTAACTCTTCTATTTTCTGAAAATTGCATGAACTATTGTATTTTCGTGTTTTCTAATATCATGAGTAGCTAAATGCCCTAGTTCTGGGGTTGTAGCTACGAATGGATTGTTGATTATTAAAGGCTTATGAATTAATTCTTGGTTGTCATTACAAGTTACTTCTATATTCTTGATTTAGTATTTCTTGACTGACCATCTACAGATAAATCTATTGTTTAACCTTAAAATCGGGAAATGAGAGGTTACATAAACAAGAGGATATAGAGAGCTTGATCGACCCGTTAAGTCGAGGTGATTTGTGTTCAGGAGTGACGCCCGGACGAACAACTCGCTTGGTTACAAAATAGGATAATATATAAATGCTCGCCAATTAGTCTATTTATCCCCGCTCAACGATGTAGTTAGGTAGCTAATTGGGGCAGGCGACGAGAGATGTATAGCCCGACTCATATAATTAACCCTATAAATCAGTAACTTGACAACTGAAATTAGTTCTAGGCCAATAATATGATACATGATATTCAGTATATGATGCAGCCCTGTAATTGCCTTAAACTTGCTTGAAACATTATAGCAAAGTCGTTCATAATTAGTTATTTTCAATTAGTGCATAATTATTAGTAGATAAATAATAAATCATCAACTTTCAAAAATATTACTTTTTACTTTTAGTTGTAGAATTAAGTGAATATAAATTGATCATAAGTCCCTTGGGAACGAAAACTTGTTTCTTAAAGAATCTATATTACTTGAGCGACCACGTACACTTGCGTGTATACTGGGGAGCAACAAGTTTTTGGCGCCGCTGCCGGGGACTTAAATATTGATTTATATTCAATCTTCTTAAGTCTACAATTAGATTATTTGGCTACTAAGTACTTGATCTTAGCTTGTTTATTGCAAGCATTTGACTTTCAGGTCTGGCTAGGAAAGGAGAACTTGTTGAACCATACAACGAACCTGAACGAGTTCTACGACAGCGCAGAAAAAAGAATCTAGGACGAGGAGAATTGGGTTTAGGTATTCTGGAAAACATTGATGATGAGAATCAAGACAACTTGAATAACCCGAAAAACGTGAATAACCAAAGGAACCCGAATAACCAAGGAGCACCGCCTGTCGTACCCGCAATACCAGTCCGTGATGTGGCAGTCCCACTTACAGCCAACTTGGCATCTAGTATTAGGAAACCTCCACCGAGGGATAGATTTGAACTAAACCAGAACATGGTACATATTCTCCATACTAATGGGCAATTCACTGGTCTCCCCCATGAGGATCCTCAAATCCATCTTAGGAATTTCATAGAAATCACTAATACATACATCCCAATTGGAGTCTCATCAGACTATGTAAGGTTGACTTTGTTCCCATACTCATTGTTAGGAGCTTCAAGACGTTGGTTAAACTCTAAGCCACCAAACTCCATCACGTCTTGGGATGATCTAGCAAATAAGTTCTTGAGTCGATTTTTCCCATCCAAGAAAATCGCGAAGTTGAGGGGAGAGATAATAAACTTTATTCAAAATCAAGGGGAGGACATGTACCAAGCATGGGCGCGTTTCAAACAAATGTTGAATGCTTGCCCACACCATATGCAAACCAATGAGGTACTTTGTCACACTTTCTTTGAAGGTTTAGACTATAATACTCGTTCTCTTCTTAATAGTGTAGTAGGTGGACAGGCCATATCCATAAAAAGTGAAGAATTCTTCGCCTTACTCGATAAAATTTCTGAAAGGAACCAAGGGTATGAGGGGGAAATGTCTAGAACCCCAACCCAAAAGGCTGCAGGGATTTTAGGTGTAGACCAAGCTACTGCCATAAATGCCAAATTAGATGCAATGCAACATAACATTACATTGCAATTTAAACAAATGGCTCTAAATCAGGCTTCGGTAAACGTAGTACAACAGGCAACAAATTGGTGTGAGGTATGTGGTAGTGGAACTCATGAAATCGAGCAATGTTTGGCAAACCCGGATTCCGTAAACTATGTGGGAAATGCGCAGAGGGCTGGAGTGCAACAAAATTATGGTAATACTTACAACCCTAGTTGGAAGAACCATCCTAACTTCTCATGGGGTGGGAACCAAAACCAAAATCAGGCGCAAAGGGGTTAACCAAAACCGTTCTCAAGGGGCTGGGCAACAATACTACAATCCTAACCAAAGTTCAAATTCTAGTGCACCAAAAGGGGAGATAACCAATGAAGAGCTGCTCCAAAAGCTCATGACTGAAATAAGGACCAAATTAAATGCTAGAATAGATAAGAAGGATGAGAACATTAGAAACATCCAGATGTCCCAAATGAGTTTAGAGAAACAAGTTGCGCAAGTGGCTAATTCTCTAAACTTGCGTCCCCAAGGTGGGCTGCCCGGTGATACTGAGCCCAACCCAAAGCAGTTGCATGCGGTAAGTACTAGAAGTGGGTTGCAATTGGAGGAACTAGCCCCAAAGAAGAAAGACATTGAGGTAAGTAACAAAGAAAAGAAAGTGGAAGAGGGAGTAAAAAGCTTCAATGTTGAGGTACCCGTTCCTTAAAGAAATTATCACCTCCATTTCCACAAAGGCTCAAAAAGCAGAATGAAGGTGAGTGCTTCGGTAAGTTTCTCTCTCTCCTTAAACAGGTTCACATTAATCTACCTTTGGTTGACATTTTGCAAGGTATCCCGAAGTATGCTAAATACGTGAAGGACATTGTGGCTAGCAAGAGGAGGCTCACAGAATATGAAACTGTAGCACTTACTGAGGAGTGCAGCTTAAGGATTCAAAACAGATTGCCCAAAAAGTTAAAAGATTCGGGTAGTTTTACTGTGCAGATTACAATTGGGCAAAGTGTTCATGCCCGGGGATTGTGTGATTTGGGGGCAAGTATAAATTTGATGCCCTTATTGCTGATATATTCATTGCTAAGCCAGATTGGGTGGTAGAAGATGTGTTAGTGCAAGTAGGTTCATTGATTTTTTCGGTAGATTTTGTGGTTTTAGACTTTGAACTTGATCTTGAAGTTCCATTTATTTTGGGACGTCCTTTCTTAATCATGGGTATGGCATTGATTGATGTAGCAGCTGGTCAATTAACCATGAGGGCACATGATAAGGTAGAGGTATATGATGTTTACCGCGCTCTAAAATTGCCTTCTATTTATGAAGGATTGTCTGTTATTATTGTGGTTGATCGTATAGTAGAGTCAGAGTTAGTTGTGCTCGAAGACCCCTTAGAAAGAGTGTTACTAGGTCATAAGAGAGATGAAGACACTGAGGCTCAAGAGATAGAAACATGTCTGAATCTGGCACTTGTGGAGCCTCACAAGCAGAAAGTGGAACCATTAGAGTGTGAGTTAGGCCCACCACCCAAACCATCCATTGAGGAATCCCCAAAGCTGGAACTGAAAACACTGCCGGCTCACCTCAGGTATGCATTTTTGGGTACTAATGAAACTTTGCATGTTATACTTTCTGCAGAGTTGTCTGAAATACAGGTTGGAGCGACATTGAGGATTCTAAAGCGGAGAAAGAAAGTTATTGGATGGCAGATGGCTGACATTCATGGGATTAGTCCGGCGTTATGTATGCACAGAATCTACATGGAAGAAGATCACAAACCAAGTGCACAACACCAACGTCGACTAAATCCTTTGATGAAAGAAGGGGTGAGAAAAGAGGTAATAAAGTTGCTAGATGTTGGAATTGTGTACCCAATCTCTGATAGTAAGTGGGTAAGTCTGGTACAATGTGTTCCCAAGAAGGGAGGTATGATAGTGGTAAGGAACGAAAATAATGAGTTGATTCCTACTAGAACAGTGATCGGGTGGAGAATTTACATGGATTACCGGAAACTAAATGATGCTACCCGGAAAGATCACTACTCCGTTCCCTTCATTGATCAGATGCTAGACCGACTCGCAGGGCAGGTTACAACCAGATCTTGCCCGAGGATCAGGAAAAGACCACGTTCACTTGTCCTTATGGTACCTATGCTTTCAAACGCATGTTATTCGAACTTTGCAATGCACCGGCCACTTTTCAAAGGTGTATGATGGCCATTTTTCATGATATGGTGGAAGACTTTGTAGAGGTGTTCATGGATGATTTCTCCGTCTTTGGGAAGTATTTTGAGGTATGTCTCCGGAATCTTGATAAAGTACTTGCTAGATGTGAGGACACTAACTTAGTCCTAAACTGGCAAACGTGTCATTTTTTGGTAAGAGAGGGGATAGTGTTGGGACACAAGGTGTCTAAATCTGGTTTGGAGGTTGATAAGGCTAAGTTAAAAGTTATTGAGAATTTGCCCTCTCCCATTTCTGTAAAAGGTGTGCATAGTTTTCTTGGCCATGCAGGTTTTTACAGGCGATTCATCAAGGATTTTTTCAAGATTGCAAGACCTATGTGCAGTCTCTTGGAGAAGGAGGTGAAGTTTGACTTTGATGAGATGTGCTTAAAAGCTTTTGAGATGTTGAAAAGGAACTTAATTGAAGCTCCCATCTTAATTGCTCCTGATTGGGAATTACCATTTGAACTCATGTGTGATGCAAGTGACATAGTAGTGGGTTCAATGTTGGGACAAAGAAAGAATAAAGTGTTCCACTCGATCTATTATGCAAGCAAGACCCTTGATTCTACACAAGCTAATTACACAGTGACTGAGAAGGAGATGATGGCTCTAGTGTTCGCTTTCGACAAGTTCAGATCGTATTTGGTAGGTACTAAAGTGATTGTTTTTACTGACCATGCAACTATTAGGTACCTATTCAACAAGAAGGATGCTAAACCAAGGCTGATTCGATAGATATTGCTTCTCCAAGAATTTGACCTTGAGATCAAAGATAGGAAAGGTACTGAGAATCAAATAGCAGATCACTTATGTAGGTTGAAGGATTTTTTACATGTGAATGAAGGTGAGCAAATCCAGGAAGAGTTTCCGGATGAACAATTGATGGCATTAGATATCTCTCAAGTGTCATGGTATGCAGACATTGTGAATTTGATAGTAAGTGGCTATTATCCTCCGGGTGCAACCACCCAACAAAAGAAAAATCTCAATCATGATGCCAAGTTCTACATTTGGGATGAATCATTCTTGTTCAAGCAAGGCGTAGATCGGGTAGTGAGAAGATGCATTCCGAAATCTGAGGTTCACAAAGTGCTCGAAAGTTGTCATGCTAGCCCATATGAAGGTCACCATGGAGGAGAGCGCATTGCTCATAAGGTACTAGAATATGGTTTCTTGTGGCCCTCGTTATTGAAAGATTCTATTGCTTTTGTGAAGGGTCGTGATAAATGCCAAAGATTGGGTACTATTTCAAGAAGACATGAGATGCCGCTAAGTAACATTTTGGAGGTGGAAATCTTTGATGTGTGGTGTATTGACTTCATGGGTCCATTCCCACCATCTAGTGGGAACCAATACATTATTGTGGCTGTGGATTATGTTAGTAAATGGGTTGAGGCTGTCGCTATTCCTTCCAATGATTCAAGGGTGGTGATAAAGTTCATCAAGAAGCACATCTTCACTCGGTTTGGCACTCCAAGGGCAATTATAAGTGATGGAGGTAAGCATTTCATTAATTATCTTGTTAAGAATCTTCTTGCTAAGTATGGTATTCGTCACAAGGTTGCTACAACTTACCATCCTCAAACGAGTGGCCAAGTGGAGGTTTCAAATAGAGAGGTAAAGTAAATTTTGCAGAAAACGGTGAATGCGCAAAGAAAAGATTGGTCAGAGAAACAAGATGATACGTTGTGGGCATATAGGACTGCGTATAAGACATCAATAGGGACTTATCCCTATCACATAGTATTTGGGAAAGCATGTCACCTTCCGGCGGAATTAGAACATCAAACATATTGGGCAATCAAGAAACGAAACTTAGACCCCGAGCTAGCCGGTAAAAAGAGAGTGAATCAGCTGCATGAACTTGAGAAGTTTAGGCATCACGCGTATGGGAATGCCAAGCTTTACAAAGAAAAAATGAAGAGGTGGCATGACAAGCACATTGTAGCTCGTACCTTCAATCCGGGAGATAAGGTGCTACTCTTTAACTCTAGACTACGGTTATTCCCCAGAAAACTAAGGTCGAAGTGGAGTGGTCCTTTTGAAGTGGTCAGAATGACACAACATGGGGTTGTTGAACTTAAAGGTAAGACGGGGCTTACGTTCTTGGTCAATGGGCAAAGGGTGAAACACTATTTCGGTGAGGATTCAGATCGTGATCGAGAAGCTCTGGAGCTAAATGATGAATGATCCAAACTGCGTCGTGCCGCGATGTTAAATCAAGCGCTACAGGGGAGGCAACCCATGAACAATATGTAATAGATACGTAGTTCATCTTTGAATTCTTGACCTTTTTTTTTTTTTTAGCGTAGTTTCAATTCTTAGAATTTAAGTTAGTTATAGCTAGATAAGATTTTCATTTATTATTTATACCTTAGTATGTAAAAAAAAAAAAATGTAGCCAGGCGCACTGGCAGGCACGCCGCCCCTGGCATAAAAGTTCAGAGGAGGATTTGGGGCGCGAAACTGGAGCGACACGGCTCCATCGCGCCTAACACCTTTGTGGCGCACTGCACGGCGCGCGCGCCAAGGGGAAAAGATCAGAGCGCCTTTTCAGGCGTTGCGCAGGCGCATCGCGCCCCCATCGCGCCGAAGCCCAGATTTTTTTTAAAAAAATAAAAATAAATCCGGGTTTATTCCCGGATTTTACCTGACCCAACCCCTTAAAACCCCCAAAATCCTAAATTCATCTCCTATTCACTATTTTTCCCAACCGACCCAAACCCCTCAATTCCTACAAACTTTTTCTTATCATCTTCTTATACTTCCCACTACTTCCATTCACACCAACTTTTCTCCTTCTTCCATTAAACTCACAAGTAAACCTTTCCCTACCCATCCTCCTCTTATAAAAACCACACATCCACTCCACCCACTTCCCTTTCACTTCAACTTCACCCATTCTTCTTCTTCTTTCTTATTCACCATCCCCACTGCCCAAACCCGACCCCCCCTTTCATGTTCTAATTTTCTTTGTTCTTTTCTTTAGTTTTCTTTTCTTAACAGGTTGAGATGGCTCCCAAAGCAAAAAGTGTGGCGGGTTCTAAGCAGAGTCAAAAAGGTGAAGCATTTGGGTCCAGAAATCGAGAACCAGCCCAAAAATTCGGTAAAAGGTCCATTCAGAGGTATGGGTTGACTTGGTTTGATTGCTAGCGGGAAGCAAAATATATGGGGGATGAATACGTCGATTCCGTAAGGTTACAGTCTCAATTTCCTGATATTTATAGGACTGTGGTTGAGTTGGGACTGCGATTTGTTTTTGACTATCCGGGTGACTGTAATTTGTCGTTAGTTCGTGAGTTTTATGCAAATTAGCTCACGAAAACTAAGTACAAAACTATGACTATAAGAGGAAATAATGTGAAGTTTTCGACTAGGATTTTGAATGAGTTATTGGGCACCCCTAACTGTGATACCGATGACTTTAATAGGTTGAAAGAGAAACCCCCGTATAGAGATATTTGATACACATTGTGTGGGGTAGAGTCGACAGCTAGGTGGGGGCGTAGTAAGGATACTGAGAGGCATTCCACCCTCCACTTTGCTAATTTCAATCTAGTTGCTAGAGTGTAGCTAAAATTAGTGTGTAGTATATTGCTTCTCGCGAAAAATATGACTAAGGTGACGCGTGATAGAGTGGTGTTGGTCTATATGTTAATGAAGGGAATGCCTATTAATGTTGGGGCGATCCTGAGGCAGAATATGATGAAGTTTAGGAAAAATTTGCGTTGGCGATTTTGTTATGGGGGGTTGATAACCCGTTTCTTGAGGACCCAAGGTATAGAGGAAGAGGCTTGTGATATGACTATTGCTCTTTACCCATATTTGACAGGTAAGTTGGTTGATGTGACCCACGCTAAGGCACTAGACACGTCCCACGGACATGTCTTGTCTGCCCAAGAGAGGCAAGCCCGTGATGATAGTGTCATGGCGCGAATGTTTGGGATGGCAGAATTGCAGTTGCGGATAGGTGGCCGTCCAGTTACAGATTAGGAAATAGAGACCATGACGGAACGTTATCCCTTGACCGAGAGTGCAACATTCTTATGCAGGACTGGTCCCGCATTCTCAGAGCCTCTGGATGATGATGAGGCTACTGCAGATGAAGCTATGGATGATGAGGATGATGATGCTGTGGATGAGGATGTGAATGCCTTGATGGTGTTTGATCATGGTGACGACGAGGCCTAGAGGCCCGATGGAGTATTCCTAACTCAATACTTTACTTTAATTATGCATTGAGGATAGTGCTTATTTTTAAAGTGTGGGGTGGGGTAATATATCTCTGTTGTATATAGTTGTTTATTGCTTTATCGAGTCTAATGTTAGTTTTTAGTTAAATTTTTAAATTTTTTTATTTTGGGTTCCTCAACGTTTGTTTTTGGTACTTTTACTGAGGATTGTCCCTTTGAACCGACTAGGACTAGTTTATTGTTTTATTGCATCTTAGAGTCATCAGAGGAGTGACAGTTCCCAATGATGGATGGATGACTACCGTTTTAAGGGAAAATTAGTCACATAGAAGAGTAGGATTGAGAAACCAACCTTGGTCTTTTGAAGCTATGTCCGAATAAGTTAGTCAAACGTCATGTGTAGTCATATTTGGAAGAATGCAATAGATTGTTGACCTTGTAGCAACCATGTGTTCTTAGTTTTGACTCAAAATAAAAATAAATGGGCTTAATTGTGTAATGATACCGTAATGCAAGTTGTAGGAACATGTTGGTTGAAATATCCTTATATGTGTCATAATGCCATGTGTGGTGAGAATTAATTGGTTCTTTCTTAACTTGATATCTAGAACTTGCCTTGTGTGTGTTGAGTTAGTAGCTTGTATGACTTAAGCAATGTGATTCAGGCGCTTCTTTGAAATAGCCAATTCTTAACTCTACTTGTATGCCTACCATTGAAATCATCCTTAGTGAAGTCCCATTGAACCTTTAGCCTTATTTATTGATAAACCACATGATAAGCCGAAACCCGTTGTTTGATACCAAGTCTTTTGATCCTATGGAAATCCTTAATGCCTTATGTAAGAAAAAGGGTTGGAAAATGTTGGTTGATATAGCTAAGGGTAAATTGCTACATTGTGTGAAAAAAGGAAATTCTATTTTGGCCCTGGTCCTTAGCGACAATGTGCACCTTGACTAAAATTGAGGATGGCTAATTTAGAATTATGCTCAAATCATTGGCCCTGATCCTATCAAAGATAATGTGTACCTTACTTGGATGTTAAAAATCTAGAGTTTGGATGGCTAGTGCAAAGGCATGAAAAAAAAACATATGATGAAAAAGAAATAAAGGGTAAATGGTCATGAAGTGTGTACTAGGAGGAAAGAAGAGCTATAAAGAAAATTGTAGGCAAAATAATGACACGTGCATTAGGGAGATGTAGTCACTAAAATGATTCCTAAATATTCCCTCCCTTACCTTAAGCCGACGTTACAACCTAATGAAAGTCCTCTTGATTCCTTGAGAAATATGTGCGAAAGTAATAATACACTATTGGCAAGCTTATGGTATGTTGAGAAAAGTAAGAACTTCTTTTGTGAGGGTGGGTGATTGTTTGAAAATTAGGCATTGTTGATATTGCAAGTTGTTTGAGTGAAAGGCTTTACTAAACAAGAACAAGTGAGGCCATTTGTGGCATATATAAGATTATCGAATTGATGTGTTTGTATGAGTTTGCATTAGCCCGAAAATAATAATAAAAGGGTCATTCTTTGAGCATATGTTGTACTTGGTGTAAATGTTGTGAATTGTTGCACTTATTGTAAACTACAAGATCATGATTAAAAATGTTTGATTGATTTTAAGGTGGATTGATAAGTCCAAGGGTTGTGAAAAAGAGTTGATATTCTAGAGATTGTTTGAGGACAAACAAAATTCTAAGTGTAGGGTGGTGATCTTAGGCATATTTATATGCCTAAGTTGTCAATAATTGCCCATAAGTCGATTAGATTGAAGAATGATTTCTAGTTATTAACTTGATTTTTGTTATACTTGTGATGGTTTTTGCACTTACACACATGATTAGTTGTTTCAGGAACTATTAAGAAGATTGGAATTGAAATGGGAAGAAATTTTCAAAGGCGTGCAGAATTTGGCTAAATGTGGAAGCACATAGGCCTGGCGTACTAGCAGGCGCGCCACGCCAGGCCCAAAAGTTCAGAAGGGTGTTGTTGGCGCGCCGCGCCAACGGGAATTGCTGGCAACACTTGCTTGGCGCTCTGTAAGACGCGCCGCGCCAGGCCCAAAAGTTCAGAGCGCGTTGCCAGGCGCGATGGAGGCGCGACACGTCCCTCTCTTGCCGACTTTTCCAAGTTTTAAACATAAAATAGGATTCCTAATTTGAGTAGGATTTGTTCCCAACTTTTCCTACTAGTATAAATAGATCCTTAGGGTTCCATAATAGGTGTTCGACTTTTGATTTAGTGTGCAAGAGCAAGACTTCAAGTTTGTAATAAGTTTTATTCCTTTAACTCTTCTATTTTCTGAAAATTGCATGAACTATTGTATTTTCGTGTTTTCTAATATCATGAGTAGCTAAACGCCCTAGTTCTGGGGTTGTAGCTACGAATGGATTGTTGATTATTAAAGGCTTATGAATTAATTCTTGGTTGTCATTACAAGTTACTTCTATATTCTTGATTTAGTATTTCTTGACTAGTCATCTAGAGATAAATCTATTGTTTAACCTTAAAATCGGGAGATGAGAGGTTAGATAGACCAGAGGATATAGAGATCTTGATCGACCCGTTAAGTCGAGGTGATTTGTGTTCAGGAGTGACGACCGGACGAACAACTCGCTTGGTTACAAAATAGGATGATATATAAAAGCTCGTCAATTAGTCTATATATCCCCGCTCAACGATGTAGTTAGGTAGCTAATTGGGGTAGGGGACGAGAGATGTATAGCCCGACTCATATAATTAACCCTATATATCAGTAACTTGACAACTGAAATTAGTTCTAGGCCAATAATATGATACATGATATTCAGTATATGCTGCAGCCCTGTAATTGCTTTAAACTTGCTTGAAACATTATAGCAAAGTCGTTCATAATTAGTTATTTTCAATTAGTGCATAATTATTAGTAGATAAACAATAAATCATCAACTCTCGAAAAGATTACTTTTTACTTTTAGTTGTAGAATTAAGTGAATATAAATTGATCATAAGTCCCTTGGGAACGAAAACTCGTTTCTTAAAGAATCTATATTACTTGAGCGACCACGTACACTTGCGTGTATGTTGGGGAGCAACAAGGCTACTCTAGTAGGACTAATACACACAACCTCAAGTAATTTTCACAACACATTAACCATTAGACTAAACTTTTAAGTTTTGTTAGGAGGTGTCAATAATTGTGTGTGTGTATATATATTTAATAAATCAAAATTTGATCTCTATATACAATATAATTTCTCGACGAAGAGGTGTCCGGGTCTGCCCCTGACTGGAGAAGCAGTAATGGAAATAAAGAATGACTTACACATAATGTATATTGATCTATAAAGAGGCATACAACAAAGTCATGAAGGAGGTTTTATAAATATGCATGAAGATTAGAGGTGTACTTGTTGCGTCCACTAAGGCGATTAAGGACATTTATGATGGAAGCAATATTTGATGAAGAACAGAGGGATAGGGGCGGAGTCACTTCGTCGAAAAATTATATGATATATGCACGTAAAGTTTTGACTTATATTGGTATATATAATATTTTGGACACCCTAAAATAATAAAGTTATCCGTAGTGGAGATGGCTAGAGTTATTGCAAACCTACTCGCTGCCCTAGTTCGATTCCCCGCATGAGCATTTTCATATTTGTGTAATTATTTTGCCTTCTTGAAGTTTGTAACTAAATAAGCATGCGTATGTTTAACATAAATGTTCAGTAGTTTGGTGCTAAATAGTGTCATATTTGTCTTGAGTGACCCAAGTTCAAATCTCACCTCTAATAAGTATTTATTTTCAATTAAAACTGAATTTTTCCTTAAATTTTAATATTTTTTCCTTGTGGAATAAGATTTCCTTATATTTTAATATCTTTTTCTTAAATTTTAATACATTTTCCTTTAGGAATAAGGTTTTAATTGAAAAAAATCCTTAAATTTTAATACATTTTCCTTGTGGAATAAGATTTCCTTATATTTTAATACTTTTTTCCTTTGTGGAATAAGATTTTCTTAAATTTTAATATATTTTCCTTTTGGAATAAGGTTTTCTTTCTATATAAATAAGATACCCATTTACCCAAATTATATCACAATATTATTAAAAATGGAATCTCTATATATCATCATTTTAAAAAAAATTACTATTCAAAATTTGGACCCCCTTCATAAAATTCATGGCTACGCCATTACAGAGGGAGTTGCACCATGGCTCATATATCTTTACCTATTTTCATTTTTCTTGGTAATTGATGAATTGACGTAGTAACTCAAGGTGATGTTTCATGATGTATGTTTTATAGATGATATAATTTGATTGACGAGACTCACGACAGTTAAAGCTAAGGAGACTTGGAGAATTAAGGACCCTATAATCTAACGGGTTCAAGTTAAGTAAGACCAAGATAAAATATTTGGAGTGCAAGTTTAGTGACGAAACACATGAGATTGACATTGAAGTGAGGCTTGATACTCAAGTCATCCAAAAGAGAGGAAGTTTCAAGTATCTTTTGGCTATTATCCAAGGTAGCAGAGAGATTGACGATAATATCACACATTGTATGATGCAGGGTGGATGAAATAGAGACTCACGATATTTGAAGTCTTGCATGATACACCAAAATTCAAAGTCAATTTTATAGAGTGCTGGTTAGACTAATATATTGTGTGGTGGACTGTTGGTCAGTCATGAACCCTCACCCTCACATTCATAAGATGAAAGTTGCAAAAATGAGGATGATAAGATGAATGTGTGAGCTTACTAGGAGAAATAAGATTAGAAATGAAGATATCCTGGACAAGGTAGGAGTGACCTCCTGTGGAGGACAAGATGTGAGATGTGAGACTCAGATGGTTTGAACATGTGAAAATAAGATACACGGATGATCCAATGCGTTTGTGTGAGAGATTGACTATGGATGGTTTTAGGAGAAATAGAGGTAAGCCGAAGAAGTATTGTGGAGAGGTGATTAGACATGACATGTCACATGTTTAGCTTACCCAATACACATGACCTTAAATATGAGGCTATAGAGGACACAAACAAACATACGTAGAATGCTAGTAGGTAGTTATAACATTGTCTCACTTACCATTTCATATTAGGAGTTGTAGTAATACTCTTGTAGTTTCTTGGTCTCCGATTTCTATTACTTTCTGTTTCTTCTTTGTATTATTTTGTTGTAGTTATTGTTCCTTTTTTTTAAGAATGTTTTATTATGTTATCTTGAATATTTTATCATGGTTTCTTCACTTCTGCATTTTTTTCTACGGCCTACTTTAATATGTTTTTTCTTGAATCGAAGATCTATCTAAAAACAATCTCTTTACTTATATTTATATATATTAGAAGAGAGAGTTTCAAAGGGTGGTTTTGGTCATTCAATTGGCAAGTGGGGATATTTTTGTCATTCCAACTTCTCAAAGTGATAAGCATTGCATAGAAAAAATTGTACTATGGGCCTTATTATTTGGACCTTCTTAACATCTTTACAAAAAAGCCTACACTTTTCTACTAAATTACATATTATGCCTTCTATCATTGAGTATAGTGGGGTCCATTTAATTTTACAATTGACACATATACAATGATAACTTTATTGAGTTTCTATATATTTTCATTTTTATTCTCTACATATTAAATTGTTTTAATTTAATATAGTTAAATAATTTAATAAAATTTTATTATTTAGCTTTTATATTAAAACAAATTATTTTTTAATATTATATATATCATTAAATAACTATATAAGATTATTAATAGTCATATTTATATTTTTAAAGTATAATTAATAAAAAATAAAATAAAATAAACTCCTAATAAATAATTTATTAAGAAAAACGTCAAATTAATTTAAATTGTTTCTTTTTTTACTTATATAGAAGAGACATTTTTCAAGTTTTGAGCAGTTTCAACATCTTACGGTACATACTTGTAATCAAACTTTTAATTGATATCAAGTTATGATATTTATTATAGAAATCATTTCCTCATTTCAAAAAAAAAAAAAAAAAACTTATTTTCTAGTGGAAATATGTTGCAAAAATTTTAGCTCATCAAATATAGAAAATTAACATTTTACAT
Source organism: Solanum piurae (assembly GCA_029582685.1). NCBI lineage: Eukaryota > Viridiplantae > Streptophyta > Magnoliopsida > Solanales > Solanaceae > Solanum > Solanum piurae. Next base: position 16,254 of record JAJOOO010010319.1, read on the forward strand.
AACACAACGATAGATTCATCAGTTTTTTTTTCTCCAATTTCACATAAAAACAAATTTAACAAAAAAAAGGAAATTACATAATAATATTGAGCTTGTGCCGGCACGGGCCATTACTTTCTAGTATTAATATAAGGATAAGATCTACATATATACCATCAAAGAGTCCACTTGTAGGCATTTGGTATGCTGTTATTGTTATTTTTCTTCAAATTATGCTCACAGATTAAAATTGACCACCAACCTTATCACTTCAAAACAGGCTATATCTAAGCCATGTTCTTGTTCTTAGTTCTATTTTTTAATATTTTTTGCAACAAAAAAGATATTAAATCTCTTTTCAAAGGAAAGAAATTAGTCCCTTCCGATTTCGGATTTCAAGATTCAAACTAATCAATCTTTAACTGTAAATTTTTCATATATATTTTTAAATAATTTAACTTGTTAATTATTGAGACTTATACTACTTTCTATCATAGATTACAAATATACAAATTTCATTTTAATTTTTTTGAAGATTTCATGAGTAAATTATTATTCAAACTTAAATTATTTACATCTTATATATAAAGTAATTATTATTAGGACACGTGTTTGCAAAAGTAGGATCTCGAAAATCATTAAGTCAATGAGGAGATAATATAATTTTTTCGTATTAAACTTATCATTGATTTTTGAAGATGTGCTTATTTATTCGTTTATTTATTTACTTATTTAGTCTTTCAGAATTTAATAATCCCATAAAAAAGGAATCTCAGCACTAGCCGCCGCTAGATATCACTAGAAACTGGTATATATTATTCTCTCGATCCTATTTTATGTGGCACAATTAAAATTTTGAGAATTAATTTAGCGTTTTCTGAAGTCTTTTTATAAGTTTTAAAATATTTTTTTTATTATTATAATTTTTATATAATTTTTAAATATATAAATTTTATTTCGAAAATTTTAAAAAGAATTCATTCAAATTCACGCTAAAGTTTAAAAACTTAGAATCTTGAAATTTCAAACATATAAATTGTAACATAAAAAATATATACAATAATTATAAAAAGTTAATACCCCTTTAATTCGTAAATTGAAATTTTAACTTTTGTGATATGTAATCTAATATGTTTTTTTTTATTAAGTATGCTTTTGATCTCTTATTATTTTTAAATTTAAAATATGCGACACATAAACATAAAGTATTATAATATCAATTAGTACATGAGGAATTAAATGGTAAAATAATTATATTTTTCAAAAGTTTTCATTCACGAGCAATAAAAATTAAAAATATGCGTATTTTTTTTTATTAATTCAAGTTAATTATATCTAAATTAATATTTTATTATAATAATTATAATTAAAATTTATCAATAATCGAGGACGAGAACAGTATTATCCCTTCCAAACTTTCATGATTGGTGTGATGCATTGAATTATGCATGTGGATTCAAATTTTAATTATTTATTCTAGTCTTCGACTTCTGTTCCCATCACTTTAAATAGTAGGGCTTCTAAATCGATACTTTTATTTGTCGATTATATTATTTGAAAATGTCTAAAAATATTAATAAATAATTTATTATGTTATATTTATTTTATTCTTGATTCAATTGCTTTTCATTTTTTAATGTTTAGATGATTTATAATTAATAGTAATGACTTAGTAAAATTACTTATATCATTTACCGTTTTTAATTTCTTTGTCAAATTAATACTAACAACTATTGTTGGAGAGATGACGTAATTATTAATTCTTTTTCAATTTAACTCTTCTGAGGGAATCTATGTCCACTAAAAGTCAAAAATCATTTTGGAAGAATTAATAAATTTAGATTTGACGTATCTCTGTAAGTTGTTTTTGTTCGCCACATTATAATATTGCTAATTTTCACATTATAATATTGCTAATTTTATTTTATGTAGATTTTATTAAGTTTTCAGGCTTATCTTGTTGCTACTTTACTTTGTGCCAGTAATATTTGTATTAAAGTATTTAATGTGAGAAAAAATCTTTAATATAAGGGTGTAATTTTAAAATGAGAATTATTTTTAATAAAAATAAAACTGGTAAAAAGAAAAAGAATTTATGTGAATAATATTTGGAATACTTCATTTAACTGTCATTTTTGTTAAAAAGTGAAATTTGTCAGCAGAAAAAAAAAGTACTTTCTTTGTGGTCCTAAATTTAAAAAACAAAACAAAAATAAAATATTTAAAAAGAAAGAAACGTTTACATCGCATTGGAATAGAAGAAAGTTCAGTTTTTAGAGAGTAGTGATTTGGGCCACGGCCCAACTTAATTAAACCAATTATGTTAGGCGACTTGAATAGTTAAGAATTCACACGTTTAAAATATAAAAGTAATGAAGATGAAAATGTATAAATGAATGTATGAGCATATTAAGAAAATAAGATTATGACATGAAAATTTATATGAGACAAAATGAGAGCGACATCAGTAAACATTAATGGACACAAGATGTGAAAAAAAAGACTCAGATAGTTCAAACGTATAAAGGAAGAGCATATAAGAAAAGTTTGGAAGAGATGAATTGACATGAACTAATAATACATCTTCATTTCATTGAGGACGTGATTCTAGATAGAAAATTATAAATATCGAGAATTAAAATAAAGAATTAGTAGATAATTAAACGATATCTTTAATTTCTTTTTATGGAGAATATGGTTATAACTTAGAATACCTTTAAGTAAACATGATAATTAAAATGGACCAAGCTTCGAAAGAGTGATGCAATAATGGCATGCGTATTTTCTAACAATTTACAATCCCTAGTCAACCTTATAATCCTTGGGGTTAGCAAACATTATCTTCTTCTTACTTCCCCATCCCCTTTTAGTTGTTATGTGATGTTTTTCAAAAGTTAATTTAACTAATTTTCAAATTAAATTAAATTATATTAATTTGATATTTTAAATTAAAAATTTAGATATTCAAAAACTAGATGAAATTAAAAGTATTATAAATAGTAATTTTGTGTATATCAAATGCTAGTCAAAGTTTTTATCGTTTGACTCTAAAAAAGAAAATTATGACAACTAAAAGGAGACGGAGGGAATACATATATATACAACTATATTTAAATACATGGAGTGTATATATATAAAGTCAATACCTTACAATTTACATGTCTTGAATAGTGTAATTAATTATTTTTTTCTCATGTGTCAAATATACCATAAGTCTACAACTAAAGAAAAGTAAATACGTGATAAAATAATCCAATAACATATTTTAGAATTATTATTTTTATCTCACCAATCAAACGATTCGATGTATATTACTTAAACCCCCCACCCCCACCCCCACCCCCTTCTTTTTTTTTCATATTGTAGTAGGCAAACTGTATTATCATAAAAAGAGTAAAAGGAGGACAATTGACAGAAGTGTGTACAAACTGTCTACTGAAATTTTTAGACATCAACTCAAGCATAGATAAAAAATCATAGTAATATTTATGTTAAGTTTGTACCATATTGGAAAAAAGTATATGAAAGTGATGGCCTTATAGGGATTACCAAACACCTCATCTATCATGTGCTGCAATAGCCCCCCTCCCCCTCCCAAAAATATTGTTAATCAATGTCTATTTTTACTTGTTCATTATATTTCTTCCGTCCACTTTTTGTTGTCATGATTTCTTGTTTTAGAGTCAAATTTTAAAACTTTGACTAATATATTACGATGTATTTTTCATCATATTGATATGCGAAAAATTACAATTTATAATATTTTTCGTATAGTTTTTGAATAACAATTTTTTTGTTTAAAATATTGAATTAATGTAATCTAATTTAACTTTAAAAATTAGTCAAGTTGACTTTCAAAAAACACAACATGACAACTAAAAATAGAAAGAGGGAGTACTATTTTTGGATGTCCAACAATAATTGTCCAGTTTGTAAAACCACTGAAAATAATTTACCATGTTGTGTCTATTTTACTCTTGTTGTTAAATACGATTCATATTTCAATGTTTAGATGATTTATATTTAATAAGGGTGATTTGGTAGAATTATCCTTATCATTTGTTGCTTCTCAATTCCTGTGTCAAATTAATAGAAGACAACTATTGTTGGACAGAGAGGGAGTATTATTTATATAAGAAAATGCAATGCACTTAGCCCACCACTCTAAATTCATATTTGCCTTTTGTGTTTTACTCATTTTTCTTCAATGGAGTCTCAAGTGTACACTTTGTTGCAATATTTGCAAGTGTCTATTGGCTATTTTCTCTTCACTTTTGCCATTGGATTTTCTGTTTTAATCTTCTTGTTAAGACACAAGTTTTGGTCATGGTGCACTTGTGACATTTGCCATTGTTACCTTACATCTAGTTGGAGAAAAGAATTTACAAATCTTGGTGATTGGTATGCTCATCTTCTCCGTAATTCGCCATCACAAACGATACGAATACATGTTCTTGACAACATAATCACAGCCAATCCAAGAAATGTGGAGTACATGCTCAAAACCAACTTCTTGAATTATCCTAAAGGGAAGACTTTTTCAATGATACTTGGTGATCTTTTAGGTGATGGTATTTTTAATGTTGATGGTGATTTATGGATGTTTCAAAGGAAAATGTCTAGTCTTGAACTTGGTAGTATGTCTATTAGATCTTATGCATTTAACAATGTGAAAAATGAGATCAATTTTAGGCTTATACCACTTTTATCCTCATATGTTGTTGTATCATCATCACAACATGATTTTAAAAGTTTGGATTTACAAGATGTTTTTAGAAGATTTTCTTTTGATAACATATGTAAATTCTCTTTTGGTTTAGACCCTTGTTGTCTTGAACTATCCCTTCCTCATTCACATTTCGCGTATTCGTTCGATTTGGCTACAAAATTGTCAGCAGAGAGGGCAATGGTAGCATCACCATTGATATGGAAGATCAAGAGATTGTTTGACATTGGAACAGAAAAAAAATTAAAAGGGGCCATTGAGGATATTAATGTACTTGCAAATGAAGTCATAAGGCAAAAAAGGAAATTAGGTTATTCAAATCATCAAGATCTTTTATCAAGATTTATGACTATGGTTGATAATGATGTTTATTTAAGAGACATTGTGATAAGTTTTATATTAGCAGGGCGTGACACGGTGGCCTCAGGTCTAACAAGTGTATTTTGGTTGTTAACGAGTCATCCTGACGTTGAATTGAGAATTCGTGAAGAAACGAGTCGTGTCATGGAGAAAAATGATGAAGAGTTTTTGAAGTTTGAAGAAATGAATCAAATGCATTATTTGAATGCTGTGATTCATGAGAGTATGAGGTTATATCCACCAGTACAATTTGATTCAAAATTTGCTAGTGAAAATGATGTTTTTGTTGATGGTACATTTGTTGGTAAAAATGATAGGGTGACATATCATGTGTATGCAATGGGGAGAATGGAAAATATTTGGGGTAAAGATTATATGGAGTTTAAGCCAGAACGTTGGTTAAAAAATGGTATATTTTGTCAACAAAGTCCTTTTAAATATCCTGTTTTTCAAGGTGGAATTAGGGTTTGTTTAGGCAAGGAATTGGCATTAATGGAAATGAAGTGTGTAGTAGCTTCTATGTTGCAACACTTCGAAATTCGGGCCGTGGCGGTCGGCAGTGAGCCTCGGTTTGATCCGGGGTTGACGGCAACCGTGAGAGGCGGGCTTCCGGTGGTGGTTAGGAGGAGGAGGGGCATTTGAAGTTTTTTAGCTCGTAACATGACCACCAATATGGTTTATCGTTTGTTGTATTACTTTCTAGTATCTGAAACTCACTGTTTCGATTAATTCAGATTCACATTGTATAGGATCCATTTAAAAGAAAAATGTTTTGTGATAGAAATTTCTTCATTTCCAGGACTCGAATTCAAAAACTCTAATCAAGGTGATGGATTCCACCACATTCATTTGTGATTGCTACTACTATGGTTCAACATGGAGAAATTGGTTTTATGTTTTGTTATTTCACATGGGTATGTGCTTCATTTGGTCTATATTAGGAAAGGTTGTGTAAGAAATAAGAATAGTTCACTTCCTTTTGATAGATGAAAATATTAAAGGTGGCATGATAATTTTAAAGTACTCTATTGGTTGTTATGTTTTGTCATTATTTTCTTCTTTGTAACTGAAATTGTTACACTTGAGACAAGGGATCTATGAAAATAATTTTTGTTATCTCAACATGAGGTCTATGTACACTCTATTCTTTTTAGACCCCACAGATGAAATTTCAATGGATTTGTTGTTATTGTTATAATGATAATCCTAGAGTAATATAGTGTTGGGGGAATTATCTTTTTTCCACTTAATTAAATTGAAGTGATTTAAATCATTAATCATACAATGTTATCAGCTTCCTTTATGGAACTTATTTTGGGTTTTATTAAATGTTAAGGATTCTAAAAGTTTAATTGTGAATAAGCATTTATTCTAAACATGCATGTGGTTGGAAACTTCTGAAAAAAAGAATATTGCTACTCCCTCCGACCCTATTTATTTGTCAAATTTGGACTTAACACACCTATTAAAAAATAATTATTGATATAGCGAGTTTATCATTTTACCCTTATTAATTGATAGGATCTCAAACATATTTACTTACTACATTTTTCAAATATATTAACATAATGTTAATAAATTGAGGATATAATTGAGAAAAAAAACATTGTCATTTCTTGATTTGTCAAAAATGATAAGTACACAGAGAAATTAAATTAAAAAATATTTGACAAGTAAATAGAAACGGAAGGAGTATTTTGTTGTTGTTACATCGATTAAATTATTATTAGATATAGAAAAATTATAAATTTGTCAGTATATAAAATTTAAATAATTTAATAGGATGACCCATGATTTATGTTATTAGGCATGGACCACTATTTAAGTTACGAGGTTCCAAATTTAAGGTAGGTAAAATTGATGCTTAAAACAAAATGAGTATATAAAATGCTTTAAAACAATTTTGCAAAACAAAATATATAAAAAAAAATCAAGAGAATTTGTAGTTTTATTATAATATTTTCATCAAATTATTTATTTTTATATGTACAAGTTTACGATGAAATTTCAAGTAGGGCTGAGCATAAACATCGAAGAATCGAATCGAACCGAATTATTTCGGTTTTGATATTTTGGTTTTCGATTCGATATTCGGTATATGTTTTTATATTTTTTGGTATTTCGGTTCGGTTTTCGGTATGTAATTTTTGTGTTATTCGGTATTTCTGTTTACCGAAATATATTATGTTGTATTATAATATATATTAATATTATATTAATTATTAATATTAAATAATAAGTATTATAATTTAAAATTACAAGCAAACGTAGGTCTTTCCAAACTTTTGTTTAACTTTCCACTTTACAATAAACTTTCCAAAGGCCAAAAGTGACCGACGTTCCTACGTTCCCACTTCCGAGTTCTGGCGACCGGCGTCGACCATCAGTAGCACGCAGCAGCCGCCAGTCGACCAGCAGGCAGCCGCAGCACAGCAGCGACCGGCGATCAGCAGGCAGCAGCACGTAGCATGCAGCACAGCAGCGACCAGCCGTCAGCTGACCTTTCCACTTTCCACATAGCTAGGCGCCACCGAACAAAAAACCAAACTAACAAAATCAAACCGAAATAACAATATCCTTTCGTCTAAAAAATTATATTTCCTTTTTTAATAATTTTAAAAAAAAAACTCTTTTACCTTAAAATACAATATCTTTTTTTAAAAAAAAATTTAACGTACAAGTGTATTAATAGAAAACTTTAATTATCTATAAATATTTAGTTATAAACTTAATTATTATCGTATATTAATTTAAAATTATTATAGAAATCCAAAACTTTAAATTCTAGTTCCACATATGTTTCAATTAACCCATTTTGATAATGTAATATTTAGTTATAAACTTAAACTCATGAATATATAGTTATTGTACGTCTATTCTGCCCATCAATAAACAACTTAAAAACATGTGCCCCATGGCCGCCCTACAAATTTAAAGTTGATACCCTACAAATTTGGCAGCACCCAATTATTTCTTCTTTCTTTTTTTATTCGATATTCTATATCTGTATTAGAGTATGACTAAATCTAAATTGAACACTATAATATCTTGTCCATAAATATAACAATATAATATCTTGTCCATAAATATATTATTTCTTTTTCTTACTAGTATTATCTTTTGTTTATGGACAAGATATTATATTGTTATGACTTACGATTATGGTATTATTATTTTTCTTATGAAATATTAATTATCTAAATCATAATTAGAATATTATTTTAATCTATTAAATCTTAGCCATTGATTTTTATCTATGTCATGTGTCTCACATCCAAGCAAGAACTTGGGGAAAATGGAGGGAATGGAAATGGAGAGGAGTCGGATCCCCTTTTATGGAACTTATTTTGGGTTTTATTAAATGTTAAGGGCTTTAAAAGTTAATTGTGAATTAGCATTTATCCTTAAACATGCATGTGTTGGTAACTTTTGAAAAAAAGAATGTTGCTATTTTATTATTTGTTACAATCGATTAAATTCTATTAAATATAATTTTTTTTATAAATTCATCGATATATAAAAATTAAATAATAATTTAATAAGATGGCCCATTTGTGATTTATGGTATTATTCATGGACCACTATTTAAGTTACGAGGCTCCAACTTTAAGGTAGGTGAAGTTTGCTTATAGATATTTAATTGGAAAGTTTTGATGATTAATTAAGGCGGTTTAATAGAATTGATGTTTAAAAATTAAACTTTAATAAAATGCTTTAAAACGTTTTTGCAAAAAAAATAAAAATCAATAGATTCTGTAGTTTTATTATAATATTTTTATCAAATTATTTCTTTTTATATATATACAAGTTTATTGTGATATTCAAGCTCAATATTCAACTACAAAATTATATTTCCTTTTTATGTTGTTTTAATTCTTCTACCATAAAATACTCAATATCTCTTTTTTTTCTTAAAATTAACCTACGAGTCCATTACTAGAAAAAATTAGGGCCCCTAAATTTTTTGAGACCAAAAACATTTCCTTTATTTGCTTCATCATTCAACTCTGGGCGGATTCATCATATTGCATGCGAGTTCATGAAAATCTTATAGTTTTTATTCAAATATTAAGCATCCATAAATATTTAACTATAAACTTAATTATTATTATAATATTAATTTGAAATCGTTATATAAATTCTAGTTCCACATATATGTTTCAACCAACCCATTTTGGTAATGCGATATTCTTTTTGAACGATATATAACTTTAACTCATGAATATATATTTATCATAAGTCAACTATGTCCACCAATAAACAACTTAAAAAAACATGTGCCCCATGGGCCCTACAAATTTAAAGTTGATGCCCTACAAATTTGGGAGCATCCAATTATTTCTTCTTCTTTTTTATTCGATATTTGATATTTGTATTGGAGTCAGACTAAATCTAAATTGAGCATTGTAACGTCTATATTTTTAGAGGCATCAGCCCCAACATGACTTTTTCCATATATCGTCTCAAACTCGAAACCTCTAATTAAAGGTAGAAGAATTTCAATCATTTCACCCTAACTCATATTTGTATTTCTCACTCAATTTAAACATGCACACAACACATTGATATCTTTTTTTTTTCTTCTAGATTCTAGGCATTAATTTGTGAACTAGTTTATGATGGTCTAGGATATGGTTTTGATTTTTAAATTTCTTCTTCTTGTGAACATTTATTAATTAAAAATACCCAACAAAATATCTAAACATTGGGTATTGATTAAAAATACCCAACAAAATATCTAATTTTGAGAAACAAGAGAGCTCAAGTCAAGCATAACTAGACAAGACATTGACACCTAAGTATCCATCAATAGTTGTTTTCAATTTTTATGTGTGATTGTCTATTGATATTTCTTTTATTGGATAAATTACTATATGTGAATGAATCAATATCTATAGATAATACAAGAGATAGATTTTATGTTATTAAATCTAATCCGATTTAAAATAAAATGAATCTTGATACCTAAATATCTATTAAGAATTATTTTCATGTGCAATGGTAGGATACCATTTTTTCTAATTTGACAAATTGAAAATTCATGAAATACCCCTAAAATTTGTCCAACTGATGTCTAAAATCAAATTTTAATAAAACACATTATACTTTTTTTTGCTAAAAAACTTTCAAGAGA
>JAJOOO010010320.1:0-16703 GCA_029582685.1 Solanum piurae
TATTACACTTTCTCAAATGTGTTCTTAGTTGTCCCGTTCCCCCTTGTGTACCCGTAGTTACATGTTTCATGATCAATTTACATTTCGTGCAAGTAACAGTAGTTTTTTCCTCATTTTGTACCACAAATTTCCATACTAAAGATATTTTAACACGTACAACGGTCTTTAAAAAAGTAGGTAAAGAGGGGACTTCATCTTGTTCCGGTAATTCGGTAGACGGACTAGTAGGGGTAGGGGTCTCATCATCTTCCTCATTTATTTCTACTTCCTCGTCTAATTCTTCCTCAAAATTAGTAAAACATCTATTTAAAGTTTCATGATCTACTTCATTTTCGGAATTAAATTCAATAGGTCGTGAGTCTCGTGTAAAAGAAGTTTCATCAACATGAGTATAATCATTAGTATTAATTATAAATCTAGGAGGTGGCAAATTTTTAGAATTAGAACTACTTCCTCCTCCCCTATTATTTTTTCTTTCCAACATTGGTCTTTTACCACTATTTCTTTCCAAATTCATGTGCAAGTTTAAAATAATTAATATTATGAAAAACAAGCAAGATAATATAACAAAAAAAATAACTTAATTAATAAATAAATAAAAAATTAAAGTTGGAACGAATGTACCGAACGTCTACGTAAAAGTAGACGTATAACCAAAGTCGGAATTGAGAGATGCCAATTGAAGCTTCCGATTTACTTCAAATAAATCTCCAAAATCCGAACTCCAAGTCAATATCACAAAATAATAATTAAGAATTTATGAGAGATAGAAAATTGAGAGATTTTGTAAGATGTTAATGAAATAATTTGTGAATTTGTGATTTAAATAAAAGATTATGGGTATAGTTATAGTGTTAAGGGGTAAGAGAGGAGTGGGGGGATGTTTTGAGCCGTTTTAGGCCCCAGCCCAACGGCTAAATATTAACGTTCAACATAAAAAATAAAACAATAAAAAAAATTAAATGGAAGTGACCGTTGAACCGGTTCAACCGGACCGGAACCGGTTCTTACCGAACCGGATCAATCGGATAAAAACCCGGTTTCCGTTTCGGTACCGATTCCGGTACCCTTAAGACCGGTTCAACCGGTACCGAACTTACCGGTACGGGAACCGGACCGGACCGGTCAAAACCCTGTCAGTTTGCCAGCCTTAGCCCCCACCCCCCTCCAAAAAAAATTAAATTTGTTTTTAAAAAATATTTTCAATTTCAAATTTTAACTCTTTTACCCCATCTCATCCCTATCCCCACCACCCACCCCTCCCCCCTAAAAAAATTAAGTTTATTTTTAAAAAATATTTTTCAATTTCAAAAATTATTTTAGCTCTCTAGTAAAAATAAATAATATTTTTCATTCAAAAATCAAACACTAAAAAATCTTTTCCGTAAAATATTTTCTACTCACCAACCAAACATGAGAAAATAAGTCAAAAATCTACTTGTTTTCCAGGAAAACATTTTCCTTCATATCAAACACACCCTAAGTTTGATAACTGTATAAGATTCACCAAAGAGAAATGATCAGATTAATTTCGTACGATTTCATCAGAATATGAAGAATGAAGTTTAGTGATGGTGGTGAAGATTCATCAAGAGAGATAATCAAATTAGTTTGGTAAAGTAGAAGTTTAAATGATTTACAAATATATATATATATATATATATATATACACTTATTATTTTACTTATTTTAGTATATTTAAATAGTTATTCTGTAAATACAAGATGCGTATCCTTCAAGGACAAGATGTTATTACAAAGTTTTACACTTTTTGTGTATTAAAGGTAACAAAAATGGTCTTCAAATAATAGAGGGAATCATTGGTAAAATTTTATTTTATTTTTCTAAATTTAATGTAATAAATTTGTCAATTACAATATACAATAATGCTCTATAAAATAGTAAGTTATTTATCATTATTTAAATGTATAATATATTTGAAAGTTATGATACTCCATAATCCATATTAATACGATAATAATTATTTGGGATATCTATAGTCTAGAATTGAGAAAGGCATACACTTAGAAAGTCTGAAAATTAAGGTAACTACAAATTTCAAAGAGATGTCATGATCAAGTGTCAATTGAAAGAACATTACTCTTTATTATTTTTGTAACTTCCATGTTTTTCTTCTTTTAAAATATTTATTTGTGATGAAACTGTTTTATTTCATTTTTAAGTATTACCTCTCATTATTTACTCAAACTACATTTAATTCATTGTAACCTCTTTCGTCTCAAATGGTGTGACATGTTGATAAAAAAGGGGAATTTTTCACACTTCATCTTCTATAGAACTTTGTAACTTATTTCTCATTAGCCAACCTCTGAGTTAATATAAAAAAATTATAGAATTCAAGAGCCTATTAACAAATTAAATATAGACAAATTGATTAATATGTGTAAGAGAAGTTCAAAGAACACCAATAAAAAAACTATATATAAAGACAACAAATGGTTTTCATTTCCCTTCAAGAAGTTTTTTGTTATAAAATATTGTCCAATTTAAGTAAATAAAAATATAAAATATTTTTTAATTAATTACTTAATTTGCTTTCCATGAATCTTGAATTTTTTTTTGTTTTTTTATGTCATAACCTTGGAAGTCTTTATATTTAATCTATATATATAAATATAAAGTTGAATATAGAAAATGTGATGTGGCACATTTTTATGACCAACATTTGTATTTATCTTTTTTCTCATTTTCTTGACATTTTTCTGATTTCTTATTACAATATTTGGTTAATTTCTGCTATTAATTAAATGATAACTCCTAAACCTCATAAAGCTCAATTAAACATGCCAACCCAATGCAGTAAAGCCCAATTAAAACCAGCCCACGTTGCAGTATAATCTATACATAAATATAAAACTGAATATAAAAAAGGTGACGTGACACTTCTCTATGACTAGCATTTGTATTTATCCTTTTTCTCATATATTTTTTGACATTTTTTTTATTTTTTATTGCAAATTTTGGTTAATTTCTACTATTAATTAAAGGATAACTCTTAAACCTCATAAAGCTCAATTAAACATGCCAACCCAATGCAGTAAAATCCAATTAAAACTTGCAGCCCACGTTGTAGTATCCCTTCATTTCTGATTTAAGTCTATTTACGGTAATAATCCAATTAGGCATATAATTAAGGGAAAATTGTATATAATAGCAAATTATTAGTTCAAATTAAATGTTATAAACATAGTTTGATTTAATTGTACTCCATAGCAAACTGTTGCTATTTCGCCTCTCTCCTGGTGAATCTCGCTCGCCACTCTCGTTCGCTCCCTCGCCTCTCTCACTTTTTATACAAACGCAAATATATAAAATGCGTTTGTGTTTGTATAAAGTGAGAGAAAATTGTATATACATATATTTTTGTTCCCCTCTCTCCCCTCTCCCAGATCTCGCTCGTCAGTCTCTCCCTCGTCTCTCTCGCTTATACAAACAGAAATGTATAAATTATGTTTTTGTTTGTATAAAGCGAGAGAAAATTATATATACACATGCAAATACATATATCTTCGTCCTATACACTTATAATTATACAATACAAATATTCCTCTGCCCAGTTCTCTTTTGTCTTTCTCTCTTTCTCGCTTTATACAAACACAGATTATACAATTAATCTTTTGTATATGTATACCAAAACAGAAACAGATTATATGCAATTGTTTTCTTTTGTATATGTATAGCGAAATATACATATTTATGTTTGTTATGGAACGCAATTATGCAAACTATAGTTATAGCATACAAATATGATTTTTGTGTTTGTTATATATGAAAGTTGCTCTATAATTAATGCACTAAATACTCATTTATTTATAATTACTCAAATCCATTTTTTTATTGTAATGTTATGTTACTTATTCTTTTGAGTACTATAAATACTAAACTCTGAAGCATAACATTTTTCTTTTTCCATTCCATGGTTTTCTCCTAAATTTTCATTATTATTAATATTAAATATTAATTTGCTCCTTTTTCCTTGGAAAAAATCTTTGTCCTAAAAATAAATATTCGTTCTTTTTTATTTTATTTCTTATTATTTCCAAAATGATTAGTTTTATATAGTGTGCTGGTGCAAAAATTTATTTGTTAGAAAATAATGTAGACTGACATATGGCCTCTTTTTAGCAATTTAGCAATTTTGTTATTTTTATTATTTATTGCAATATATAATTATAATGTGAATTTTAATGTAATAGATTTATTTTATGGGGTAAATGACCTATTATACATTCTAGAAATAATTATACTAATTTCATATTGAATTTTGGAAATTCTTACCCATTTGAAGAATGGTTAATCATCGATATACAAATTTTATTACTTTTAAAATTTATTGTAAGCTTGTACATAGTTAATAGTGTGAATTGAAATGCGATAATTTTATCTTTTCTATGATAAATGTCTTATCATAATTTTAGAAATAATTAATTATTTTCGTATTGAATTTTGATTATTCTTTCATCATAGATATTAAATAAAGGCATCAGTATGATTTTGTAGATTCTCCCAAAACAAATCACATCTTTAGAAAATGTGAATATTTTTTCATTTTAAAATTATGTAAAGCTAGGCAAAAGAAGAGTGATGTGATACCTTTTTTAAAAATTAGAAATTCATTATTATTTTTTCTTCTTTTTTTCTTATTATTTGTTTTAGAGATTTATATTCATATTCACCTTCATAACTTCTTCTATTAATTAAGTAATCATTTATACATTTCCTAAAGTAGAATTAAAAAGTTGTTCCTTAGCGCCAATTCCAGAAAGACAATTAATTTCAATGATTTTTAGTATGCATAAAATCTTTAAAATTTAGCATTAATTTTTTACTTAATTTTTGCTTATAATAATTGTTTTTTGGGTTCTATTTGGAATATATGTATATATATATGGTTTGATCTCCTTTGTGTTTTGTAACACCTCGAAATCTAGTAGACTAAGCAAGGAACTAGGCGTCAAGTCACTAGCCAAGGTTTTGAGCCTGGGCACCCTTCACGAAGGCACACACGGACCGTGAAGGGCACCACGAGGTTTGGTGTTTTCCGTGGTGGCTCACAGAACCTAGCCAAGTAAATCTCACCTCCCACGAGCACCAAGACAGCTCGTGGTGATGGCCGTGAAAGGGAGGCAGTAGGTACCCTAAAGGTTGACCCTCCACATGAGCCACTTGACGGATCGTAAAGTGGGTCGTAAAGGAAGTGGAGTTTAAGGAATGGCATGGCAAGCCAAGCCACTGGTCAAGGACCACAGGTGCCACTACAGACCGTGTGGTCCTTGACAGATCATGAAGAGCATCGTGTGGGGGCTTCGTCAGTTTTTAGTTCAAGGGCTTTTGGGTCTTTTCCAGATTTCTTTAAAATAATACTATATCGTTTTACCCATGCCTAGGACCCCTATATAAGTGATTTTAACCCCAAATCCAACCCATTTAAGTCATTTTTCTAAAAACCCAAAAGAAGACCAAAGTTCTTCCTCTCCAAAATATTTCTCTCTCTAGAACTTGAAGAAGTTGAAGGGTTGAAGCTAGGGCTCAAGGTCAAGTCTCCGTTCTCCAATTATTTGTGGGCTTTGATAGTAAGGTATGATAGCTTTTTATCCATGGAATCCTTGCATCCATGGAGCCCCTAAGTTCTCCCAATTGAGAGTAGAAATTCCCCAAATTGAGTTAGGGTTTTCTTCTAAGTTGTGGGTCCTTGTGAATGTTGATTCAATTGATTGAATTAAGCTTGTTTATGCATGAATTGAGAGGATTCTATGATTTTATGATGAATTTTCATGTACCCATGCCTAACCCATGTTTCTGAGAAGAAATTGATGTAAATGGATTTTATGCTATGAAAGGAGAATTTATGGATTTAGATCATGTATTCTTATAGGATTGATAAAGTACATTATGAATTGTGTTGACATTGAAGCATATGTGATGATTTATGATAAGAATTGCTTTGAGAGTGAAGCTTATGTATTAGTTGTTGATTGTTGATGTGATTATTGTGGAAGGGATTCTTCCCACATGATTCCTTTATGTATGAATGTGAAAGGCTTTCTCACGTTGAATGATTCTAGGTTGAAAGGATTTCTCACCTAAAATGAATCTAAGTTAAAAGACTATGAAATTGATGAGACAAGAGACGATTATCCATGACCTCTAAATAAGAAGGATATGAGACTATTACCCATATTCCTTAGAAGAGAATAAGAGGCGCTTACCCTTATTCCTTGAAGTTGAACAAGAAGCGACTACCCATGTTCCTATTATGTAAGTTGGACAAGAAGAGACTATCCATGATCCAAAATATGAATTGGGCAAGAGGCAATTACCCATGATCCAAAAGTAAGAAGGACAAGAGGGGAGTACCCATGATCCTTTATAGATAGGCAAGTGGCGATTCCCCATGTCTTTAAAAGTAAGCTATAAAATGTAAAATGTTATGATGAATGATTAGTTTGGATTGTTGCTTGAGTTGCCTTCCATGATGAGTAAGACTAGAGGCGGTTACCCAAGTCTTGACTAAGGATGAATTGAGGTTACTTCAAGAAGTACTTCTCACATGTTATGATGATCTATTATGTGCATTGATTATGTTATGACTTATGTTGTCTAACTCTTTTATGTTATGTTTATGCAAGCTATCCTATTTAGTACATTCTTGTACTAACACATACTCTTGCCTACATTTCTTATTCAAATGTAGGCTCCGGCGTTTCCGATTCTCATCCCCGTGGCTAGGATCTATAGTAGAGGCAATGCTGAAGATTGGTGAGTCATCATAGCATCCGAGGATTTGGCCACTACTTTTCTTATGTTCGTTAGTTTTAGTTTGTGAACATTGTTGTACGGGTTGTGTCCCGAGACTCTATTGTATTAGATGGTTTTTGAGACAAGTGTATTAGACTTCTGCTTTTGAAATGAAAAACTTTGATTGTGTTGAAAATGTTTTAAATTCTCATCGATTTCTATTATCTTGACTATGATAGCTAAGTGGTTTGTATGAGGCTTCTCGGGGTCTTGTACGCCATGTTACATCTAAGGGTACCTCTGGGTCGTGACATGTTTATTGTTTTAGCTAGCTAATTATTTGTTTTTTGGATAGGTGTTATTGGAGACGTGATGAACCAAATCAAAGAATAAAAACGTCGAAATTAAATGTCAATGAAAAAGAGCTGAAAATATATATTTTATTTTCATTATTTTGCATATTTGAAGCTTTGATTTTGTAACACAACGGGTTTGAAAAGAAAGAAAAATCCAAAGCTTTCATAGCTGGTGTCTGTGTCTACGGTCCTTACCTACGGACCGTAGGTGGAAACCGTAGGTGGTGGTGCTCTTCGTTGAGCTTTAATCTAATTTTTTTCATTCTAAACTCAATCAATCCCCCTTAAAATTGATAAATAAACTCCAAATGGTATTTTCAATTATTTGCAAGAACAATCAATCCAAGCTAATCACAAATTTGTAAAATCCAAATAATGAATTCAAAGCTTGAAGCTTTT
Organism: Solanum piurae; assembly: GCA_029582685.1. NCBI lineage: Eukaryota > Viridiplantae > Streptophyta > Magnoliopsida > Solanales > Solanaceae > Solanum > Solanum piurae. The sequence continues at coordinate 7,515 of JAJOOO010010320.1, forward strand.
TAGTGGCCATCAATGATGAACTTTCACTTTTATAATTTTAAAGATTTTTTTAAAGATTTGAAATTCCTATTTGCACACATGATTTTGTATAAAAATTGAGTCTTTATATTCTTTTCTTTGTCATTTTACGGGTAAAAATTGTGAAACATAGACGCCAATTAATTTGAAGATATGAATATTTAAATATAGTTTATTGGATGAAACTTATGATGAAGAAGAGGAGGAGGAGGAGAAATTATAATTGTGAAAGAAAAAATGGGCGAGAGAGAGAAGGATGAGGACAAAATGATGTGACACCTCTCTATGATTTCCATATGCATTTATATTTTTTTGATTATTTTCCTATTTAAATTAATTATTTTATTATAAAATTTAATTTATTAGAAATAAATTAAAAACTTTAACAACCTTTAAAAACATTTTAAAAAATAACCGCCAATTAACACATCCCATTCACCCTCCCATGAGAAAGTCCAAATGACATCCTATTGATTGCTTTTTTCTTACTTATATATCAATGGAATAAAAAAGCTTCATCCACATAATTTCTTTTTTATTTTTTAAGCAGTTTCTTGATGTTAATGCAGGATATATTGCTGGTAAAAAATAAAGTTTAAGGAAAGGGAGAATGAAAGATTTCAACTGTGAAATTTTATTTTCAATTGGATTATTTTTTCCTTTGTAGGTGGTTGCTCTTTGCTCACTGTAATTTGCAATTTGTTTATTAATTTCTTTTTTTCTTTCTAGACATACTTTAATTATTATTTTTTATCCGTGGGTTGCCTTACGTTTAGCATATTTATTGTTACACTTTTAGTTTTGATTGCTTAATATTAATAATAAGTAGGAATACTATTGATCTTGTTTTACATTGTAATTCTGTACTTTTGATGAATAGAAGGATACTATGATTTCTCTCTTAAAGTAGAATGATTATTTTTGTGTGTGAGAGTATTTATTTTTTTTGTTGCTTTTTAGTATATATTAATATCTCTCCCAAAATAATCTGCTTATTTATATAAACAACATAAGGAAAAAGTTTATATCTATATCTATAATAAAACTAAATATAAATAATGTAATGTCGAACCTCACTACCATTAACATTATTATATATCTTTTTGTGAGATTTTTAACTTTTTTTCAACAATTTCTTTCTTTAAATTTACAAATTTCCATTCATTGAAGAGGCATCATAGTTTCTTCCACTAATTTGATTTTTTTTTAAAAAGTGATAACAACTGAAAGTTTTTTTTTTCCACAATAAAGGCAGCCAATGAAATATGTTGAAATAAGGGTAATTCCTATAAAGAGTTTTAATAGTACTCTTATGGAGATGTAAGATTGTTCATTTATTTACTTTATCTAATATTTTATTTGAGTATCTACGAAACTAGATGAAAATTCTGTCCATATGTGTGATGCTATTTAGAAGATTCTTTAATCGAGATTCTTAAGTTGTTTTTGAGGGATAGATTTGTCCAAATATATAATTGAAAACAATAATTTATATTTATATTTAAGTAAAAAAAAGTGTTACAAGTAAATTGAAATAAGAGAAGTTGTAATATTGTAAATTTTCAGAGATGGTATTATAAAATCAAATTGAAAGGAATGTATTTAGAATATTCTTTAATCGAGATTCTTAAGTTGCTTTTGAGGGATAGATTTGTCCAAATATATAATTGAAAACAATAATTTATATTTATATGTAAGTCAAAAGAAGTGTTACAAGTAAATTGAAATAAGAGAAGTTGTAATATCGTAAATTTTAAGAGATGTGTATTATAAAGTCAAATTGAAAGGAATATTTATTGAATTATATATTTTTTTTCTTCACAGATCGACTATTTTTATGCTAATTGTTTGTTCTACATTTTATACATTTACATTAGACAATAATATGATTTTAGTGGAAGCAAAATTTGAGCTAACCCTATGTTAATGTCTAAATCTTTATTTTATTTATCTACTATCAAATTTATATCTTGCTTTCTTTTTACTTTTTTTTTCCCGATAAATTTAGTATTTTTATTCTTATTACCATATCATAACTCTATATAAGAACACATTTAAATGGATGATAAAATCATAAATTTTCAATTATTATAACTTTAACCTAAAAGAAAAGGTATTAGATAGGGCTTAATTCAAGGATTTTTTGCCTTTGTTTTTATAGATAAAATCGATATCCTATGAATGAAATTAAATTTATAAAATTAAGTGTTAGAATTTGCTATCTAATTTATTTGATGTTGAAGATCAAAAAGAATCTTTAGAATTTTTTCACGTCTAAATTTACTAGCAGAGATAAAAGTGGATTTATTGGAATGTTGTATTATTTTTAATTCAAAATAATTGCTATATTAAATTTAAGAAAATTCAATGGATTTTTTCAAGTGTTGTATTATTTGTAATTCAAAATAATTGCTGTATTAAATTAGAAAAAAAATATTCTTTTATTATACATGGTAAATAAATATATAAAATATATTTTTTTAATATATATAGTATTCTGATTTTACCTTTTTTCTTAGGCGTTAGGCAAAAGCCCAACTCGTTTAGAGATCCCCAAATCTTCAGCACCACCACCTTCTCCCCTCTCCTCCGATTCCCTTCTCCTTTCTTAGTCGTGCGTAACCGCCGATCAGCAACCTCCATGAACCGGCAACATCGGCATAGCTTCAATCTTCATCAATGGCGTTGAGATCAACTGGACGTAAGGTCTCATTTGACATTCTCTCAACTTACCTCTCAGATGACGATTACGACTACGATACCTCCATCATCCCGACTTGCCTCCGATCGAATTCCGATCCTTCTCCTCAGCTTATTCCGATTGATGACGCCACAAGCCCTACCGGAATTCGCAAGAAGAAGAAGAAAAAGAAGAAGCATAAGAGAATTACAGAGCATTCCACAATTTCCGAATTTTCCGTCACGGACGAGCAGCTAGACCGCTCATTCCCTATGGGAGAATTTAATGGTTACTGTTATAGTGTTTCTCAGAGCAGTAGTGTTGTGGTATGTGAGGAACACGAGACAATGCCGCCACCAATGCCTCACAGTAGTTGTTCAGTGAGTTCAGTTACTGGGCTTCCCTTTGGGGAGTTGAGACAGAGAAATGTAATGGTCAATGGAGTGAGCGAAGAGAGTGTTGGGTCACCACAGATTGCCGAGAGAGAAAGAGAAAGTGTTAAGGAATTGGAATCGAGGTCAAATTCGAGAGTTGAAATGGATTTGAATATGGATGGGATTGCAGGGAGGAGTTTGGAGAAGGAGGTCTCTTTAGATTGGAAGAGGTTGATGGCTGAAGATCCCAACCGTAAGTATTTCCCTTGTTTTAATTTTTTTCTTATGGTTTTCTAAATATTTTTCATTTCCTGCCAATTTGCCAATATCAGAATGTTTTGACTCAAGTATTAACAATATACGGCAATTGGGGACAGCTTTAGCTCTTTCCCTCCCATTTTGCATGAATGCGTTTGGATGATAAATATTTGTGATTGATAGATATATAATGACATGGTGTGGTAGACGTTAAAAGAGTATAAAGGTATCACATCAAGCTAGAAATACTCTAAATTGCTAATACCTGCCTTTTTAGGGAAGATGCCGTAATTTTGGGAAGGACTAAAATTGGAAGTAGGTCAACTAAATGGAGTAGAGGGTCAACATGTTAATGAAATTGGAAAAGTGAATAATGTCAATCTTATGAAGTTAGGAACTGATAGAATATGCCTAAATCCCCTAGCAAAGCTAGTTATCCTAGGCCTACTACCCGGTAGAATAATAGAAACCTTAACACTTGTTCTTACTGCTTTTTGGGGATTTACCTTAAAATGAATAAGGATCCATTCACGAGGGAAGCAAAACTTGTTGGTTTTGTCAGTATCTTTATCTGTACCAGTTGCTTCTACAACTGAGAAAAAGGAAGTTTCTAGCTTTCCTAAATGCTTAGCTTTCTCCTTTCTATGCTCTTTTCCTGGGCAAGAAGAACGCTTATGATCCTTTAGCAGATGATATTGTAAATCAGTTGGAGGGAAAATCCCTTAGATATCACCAAATTATGGCATTGGTATGTCATGAACACCTACAAGAATCCTGTTTTATCCATGGTACACGAGGGAACTAAGGCATCAATATGCACGTATGTACTTGAAAGCTATAATCTTGTGATAACTACACATGTAGAGAAACGGTGGCGATTAGTACTTGGATTGAGAAATTCTAGTTCTCAAGAGAAGCTTGAGTGAGGTGTCCTTAATCTTCATTTTTTAATATTGAGCAACAGCGTCATTGTACTTTAAATGTAGTCATGACAGTTATTTACCATTTTGCTTAGTCCTAAATATCAGACTAAGATAAATTTCTCTTGTTGGGTGGTGGGGAATTGGGATGTCACCATTTGTCTCTAAATTGAATTTAGCTTCTAATTTATTTTAGTTACAGAAGCCTACTTCCCATGTATCCTTTCTTTTCTCTCACTTCAGTTGTGTGGTATTTTCCTAGAAACATTTCCTGTGGATAAGTCACCAGTGAAGTGCTTCATGGAAGAGATGTATGCTGGTAATTCGTTAAGGAGTACGGTTGCCCTTGGGAATGAGAAAGAGCGGGAAAGAGTTTACGACACCATATTCCGCTTACCATGGCGATGTGAGCTGGTATAATACTTTATTAAGGCACTGCAATATGAAACATTCTCAAATTATATTTTGAGTACGTCTTTCTTTTTGCGCTGAGTTGCCTGTTGTTCACTGCTTGACTTGCATCTTGTGTTCCGCTGTTATTTATCTATGCTAGAGTATGATAGTGCAAATACGATCTTCTCTTTTTACTTCCTGATTTCTGTCCGAACTAACTACAGGCCAGGAGGTCAATTCCTTGTTCTTTGTAGTTCTTCTTGGATATGGTCTTGTCTCAGAAACTATCAAGCTGGTTTAGCTGTATAGATGACTAGACTATTGCTTTTGCAGCTTATTAATGTTGGCTTTTTTGTCTGCTTGGATTCATTCCTTTCACTGCTTACTGTCATGCCCACGAGGTTAATCATGATCTGTTGGAGGTTTCTGAAAACAAGGTTTGTTTCTCATACTTTCCTATACCATTTGTTTGAACTTAAAATGATTATTTTGGGATCTCCACTGTGCGGGAGAGAATTTCACTGGGTATGTTGTTGTTGTTGTTATTGTTGTTGTTGTTGTAGTATTGTGAGTTTGTGACCATACAGCAGATGGGATCAGAATTTTTCTGAAATCTCAAATTAATCCAGTTTGAGGAGTGTTAAGATTGTTATATGATTTTACACTTATTTGGATTGTATAGGTTTGATTTAATTTGATATGAATATCATATTTATGCAAAGATAGGTATGTAATCTTGCATAGGATCAGTCTTTTACCAAAACTGTTAACAAATGTAATCACTATAATAACTTGAACCAAATTTGAGGGGAAAGGCAAGTTTCTACTTCATTCTGCTATCTTTTCTTCTTTACAAACTGTCTTATTCAAAGAGGCTGATAATTTTTGGTGGTCCTGATATTTTGGGTACATTGTATCTGTGCAATGGTTTTTAATTACTGGGTTGGTCATTAAATTCTTTTGATGTGAAGTCGTAGCTGGCATATGGTGTGCATTGCCTAAAATGTCAATTTGAAGGAGAGGAGGGACAGTTATTGGTGGGTGTATTGCTAATAGATTTTTCCCTTTTTATGTATTTTTGGGAGCTTATTACTGATTTGGCATACCTTCATGTCTTGTGTGCTGTTTGGGTTTATTTGTGATTGGGCGTATCTTCATGTCTAGATATTGGATCCAATTGTACCATTGTTTAATTAATTATCAGATATTGTATGGTTCATAAAATTTAAAAAAAGACTTAGTACAACTTCTGCTTCCACAAAAAGTTCACGGAACATCAGCTTGTTTCTTGTATTATTTCATTCCCTGATTTTCTTTTTAAATTTAGGAGTTCAATAGATTGTCAATAAAAACAACAAAAGGGAAAATGAGTTTCTTTTTGCTGAAAATAGTGTTTGATTGGTGCCCCCAAGGTAATGTTTTCTCCGAGATTGTTCTCCAGTTGCACTTGGAGAAGTTTCGGTTACTGCCAAGTAACAGTGCCTGGTTAAGTGAATTTGTAGAGAGGAGCTTATGGGAGGAACTATCAGTTGAAGCAAGGGTAATGCCCTCAAGTATCTAAGAGGGTGGAGGTTGTGGGTGTATTACTTTCAAATTTATTTTATTGTGTACCTCTTGAAGTAGCATACTTTCCATCAAATTACAGAGGGAAGAATAGAGACTGCCGTCTCAATTTACCCTTCAAAGCTGAGAGGGTCCTTGTTTTATTTTTCTTTCCCCTGTTATTGTTGTTGGTTATGGTAAATCTAACAAAAATTATTCACCCTTCCATCTGAAGCATATCTTTACTTTATTATTTCCCTAGCTCCTTACCCTTCTTACCCCTGATTTTGTTGTGTTAAAGTAAATCTATTTACCTGCAGCTTATGTTTACAAAATAACCTGACCATGCTCATGGCAGGCAGTTCAAGAAACTTTCCGCAGTTGAGCTTTCTGATATTGGCTGTTGTGTTGCCCTGTGTAGTGGAGCGATTTTGTTGCAACAAACAGGTACAGTAAGATTCCTTAATCCTCACCAATACTCTTTAGATTTTTTTCACCTGCTAATTACCCTAACCGCACATCTGAGCTTTGACTCTTCATTTCATGGCTTCCTTATTTGGGTTCTTTTGGTTAAACTTACCCCGGTTTGCCATTTGCTATCACAGATATCAGCCTAATCTATCACATGATTCGTGGTCAAGGAACAATCAAGCTTTATGTGGTTTACAATGTGTTGGAGGTGAGAAGTTGACTAGTTGATCTATAATTAAGGCCATGTGAATAATTGCCACAAAGTGGTTGTACTTTAGGTCTTCATAGTTTCATTTCATGTTGAAGTTGTTTGCACTCTTAAAACATCCCCCTCTATTTCAATTTGTTTGTCTTACTTTCCGTTTTAGTCCATTTCAAAAAGAATGTCTTGTTCCTTTTTTGACAACTCTTTAATTCTAACTTTCCACGTGATATGTAAGACCAGAAGATTCAAAAGTTTTCTTTAGTTTCTTAAACTCTGTGTCAAGTCAAAACTAAACAAATAAATTGAAACGAAGGGAGTCATTAATTTCATAGAATGAAATCATGTTTGTGCTTCAAAGTAAAAAAAATGATATATGGTCTGACTCTTGCGTGTAAGAGAATAGAATAACATTGATGGAGAAGCACCTCTAGTCATATGCTCGGATATGTTCATATATCCTTCATCACATATTTTTTCTTTTTGTTCCAGTCTGGTACACGAACTTGGTCTATTACATATGCATGTTCGTGTCCTAACATCATTCCCTATGCTATAGTATTTTATTGACACTCTTTTTTGAAATTTGTAGACAAATTTGAGGTAATATTTGCCTTTCTTTGGCAGGTTTTTGATAAACTGTTCCAAAGCTTTGGTGGAGATGTGATGCAGACTCTCTTTAATACAGCAGAAGGGCTTGCAAATAGCTCAACGGAAAGTACACAATATTGGATTAGAAGATTTATTGTGGATGAAGTTGTAGCTGTGGCTTCATCAAATATCCTTTCCATTCTTGTATTTTGGTCAATATCAATAAATTTCATTCCTCGTATCATCTGGTTTCCTTGACTCCCCATACTTGTTCATTCTTTCATCCTGCTAGCTCAAGCCATCACTTTGTCAACCTGTATAGTTGCCCACAACAACGCATTATTTGCTTTGCTTGTATCAAACAATTTTGCGGAAATAAAAAGCAATGTATTCAAACGCTACAGCAAGGATAACGTTCACAATCTAGTATATTATGGTGAGTTATCTTCTCGCATTATTTACCTGAAATTTTTAGGTTCTAATGCAATGATTAAGAAATTGTTATCTATCTGCTGTTGCCAAGGCTAGTTTGTTCTTTATTATGTTGTGTGAAGTGGTCCCATTTGTGTCATGTTGTCATTGACATGTTTGTGGTCTATATAGTGTTGCATCTCAATGCCAATCAATCATTCGATCAATTTACCTTTTCATAAAAAAAATCACTCAATCAATTTATTCTCAACACTAAATTTCATGGTAGGCTAACATGAATCCTCTGGTCCATTCTGTTCTATTCAGGCTCATTCATTCAAAAATACTAAGTAATTCGTCTTTTAAGACCTTTTAGGTTTTCTGGATTAGATATTTTCTAAATTGCGCATTTATCTGCATCTTGACATAGAAAATTAAATGCGGGTATATGTAAAAACAACTTAAATAAAAAATGTAAAAACAACTTGCTTTTTTTGAATAGGTGAAACACGTAAAAAAGCAATGACAGTGGTTTTTTTAGGTGTGAAGCATGAAACAAAGCACATTTTTATTTGAAATAAAATGCATAATTTCAAAAGTAGAAAAGATAGCTATATAAATAAACTTAGTACCCGTAATGTCAAGTTTCAGATGAAGTTACTAATTTTGGCATCTTCTCCAACATAATGACAATAGTAATCCAATGACTAAAATTATACATCATTAAAATTAATCACAATAAGTTCTGGTGCAAATTTAACATTTATGATAAAGAGAAAAAGAAAAGAACAGACGCTCAATATTTTGTTAATCAAGTATGAAATAGAAATCATTTTTAGCATTATATTTAATAATTAATTACTTAAGTAATTTTACTAAGTGAGTAGAAGAGAAGCAAAAGCAAAATCTCAAAATCAGTAGTAGTAACCCTTCGGGGTGGCCCAGTGGTTTGGGCTTGGGACTTCCATGTTAGAGGTCTCAAGTTCGAAACCCCTTGCCAGCGAAAGCAAGACGCTTGCCTTCTGGGTCGAGCTCGTCGCACCGGGCTTTCCTAGTTCGGGTTACCTCTCCTATGTGGTTTGCGAGCTATTACATAGGAGCGGGGTTTTTACCCTATGCGCACCCAAAGGGTAGCGGCTGCGGGTTTTCCTTGTCATAAAAAAAATAAAAAAATCAGTAGTAGTAAAAGAAGGTGATTCACATAGTAGAAGTTTTATGGTCTGTAGAATAGAAAAAGAAAGGTAAATCAAAAGATGCAGAGGAAATGTAGAATGTGGCCTAGTGGTCAATGAGGTGGGTTGAGAATCATGATGTGTCAGGTTCAAATCC
>JAJOOO010010321.1:0-21957 GCA_029582685.1 Solanum piurae
CTATTATAAGGGACACTTTTATCATCGAATTGTATACAGATTTTTCCATCTGAATTCTGAGTAACATGAGAATAATCAGAATTAGTGACAACACTAGTTAACTGAGCAGAAGGTATAACTGTTTCAAGAGTCCATGTAGTTGGAAAATTAATTTCTTCCCATTTTATAGGTCTCCTAGTTGTGACTTTAGATCTAGCGAAATTAGTTTCAACTAGAATAGTCTGATCAGATGTATCATATAATTTACATCTAGGATTCAGAGTAGCAAGCAGTTTATAATATATGCGATAAGAAAGACATATAAGTTCAGATCCAGGTGCATAATTATAACCATGTGTTTTGATGTTTAAAAAATAGGGAATATAATTTTAATTAATAAATTGACCTCAAGAGGTGAGTTTATAATAAAATAAATTAATAAATACCTACCTTAAGGGATCGATATATTTAAAAGATACCCAACATTCCGATCTATAAATTAACACTTCTTTTCAAAAAAAAAAAGAATGATAATCTCAAAACGCTAAGTCATCTCTTTCCCTCCTGAACCTCTTTCACGCCCACCCATCCCCGACCGACGCTGCCTCGATCAGCAGCAGCAGCAGGTCGCGCCACCATCCCGACCGGCGCCGCCTCGATCAGCAGCAGCATCAGGTCGCGCCACCATCCCCGACCGGCGCGCTGCCTCGATCAGCAGCAGCAGAAGCAGGTCGCAGCAGCAGCGCAGAGGGCGGCAGCAGCGCAGAGGGCGGCAGCAGCAGCGCGTGGGTGGCAGCAGCAGCAAACTCCGGCAGCAGCAACTTCACCTGTTTCTCTGTTAAGCTTCGAGGTTTCGACTTGTCAAATTCATCCCAGGTATAATTTTTCTTTGGTTTGTGTTACCATTTGCTATTGGTGTGATTTTAGTGTTAAGTTTTGATTAATACTCACCCACCCATATTCCCCTGTGCTTGTAGCTCGATACGAAAATCCCCAAATTCTGTCGATGTGAATGGTTTTTGGTAGACTTAAATCATTGCATGCTTCCTTAGCTCGATTCTGTGCAGCCTGCTAGTTGTTAACTATGGTAGTTGGACTGTTTTTTTTTTTTTGTATATATGAAGTTGGTACTGATTAGTTTAGTAGACTTTGATAGATGCAAAAAGTTTGATTTACTTTCATACTCAAATCAATTTGGTTTCCTTCTCTTCTGCATCATCAGCTTCAATTTTTGTTTTCTTCGGCTAAAACGGTTACATGCTAAAACTACTTTGATCCCCTTTTTTAAGGGAAAAGATGTACTGAGTAAATACTTGATTGATTCTTAGTCGCTTGATGTGAGTTTTTTTTTTCTAGAATCAGTTTTGAAAGTTATTCAGTAGTGTATCTGTTACTTTTGCTTCCTTCTCTATTTAATTATATAGTAACTAAAAATGCTTTACTTGGACCAATTTCCTTGTAATTATGTGTCAACTTTTGTATTTGTTAGTTATGGTGGAACAAACTTCAACCCAGTTACAGAAATAGTAGCAATACTTAAATTGAAAACTCAAGAAGAAAAATTACAGAAAGGAAATCTGGTAGTTCAACTCTCAAAAGGACAACAATTACAATAGGAAAAAAATACTAAAACAGTAAGATAGAAGAGGGTGAGAGAACTGAGAAGAAATAAGATGAGAATTCAGAGAATGTTGCTATCACTTCTTTCTTCCCAACTACTGTGCAGTACTCCTGCATATAACAACTTTTCTCACTCATATGCTTCTCACGTGCTTGTGTTTCCTTTAGCCTAGGATATAGTCTTGTAGCTTTTTGTTGGGCTGTTTGATTCGTTGGCTTTTCCTAATTGTCCTAGGCCCACTATCAGTTTCCCTACTAACTTGGGCTGGCTGATCCATATCAATGCTTCCCTCCCAATCAAGAACCTTGTCCTCAAGGTTCGGTTGATGTTGATCTTCGACAGGAACTTGAATCAGGGGTGTGACTTGTTCAACAGGTGTTCCCACACATTTCTTGAGCATAGAAATATGAAAGACAAGATGAATTTGTGCATCAGCTGGAAGATCAAGTTTGTATGCAACATAACCAATTCGTTCAGCATTTGATAAGGACCAAAGTACTTCCGGCGGAGTTTGTGGTGCTGCTGCAAACTGAGGGAAAGCTGCCTGTAAGGCTTGAGCTTCACAAATGCCCAATCCCCAACTTCCAACTACAAATCTGTTCGAAGAGCATCAACATATAATTTCATACATGTTTGAGCATTGGACAAGTTGTTCTTAAGTAGCACCAAAACGTCATCTCTCTTCAGCATGTACTTCTCGTCTAAATCATCTGCAGCACTGCCTGACACATAACAAGAAATAGTAGGAGGCTCACGCCCATACAATGCCTGAAAAGGTGTCACTTCGGCAAACGAATAAAAGGTGGTGTTGTACCGAAATTCGGCCCAAGGTAGCATTGGTACCCACTTGTGAGGACTCTCCGAAACAAAACACCTCATATACTGTTCAATGCACTAGTTCAAGGCTTCGGATTGGCCATCAGTTTGCGGGTGATATGTTGTATTCATAGCTAGAGTGGTGCCCTGGAGTCAATGAATATCCTGCCAAATAGAGTGAAGAAATCTCGGATCCCTGTCAGTTACTATAACTTGTGGAGGTCCATGTAGTTTAATGATATTAGCACCAAAAGCTAAAGCAACAAAAGCTAAGGCAACAGAATGTGTTGTGAACGTGGATGGCAATGGAGTAAAATGCCCATATTTTGACAAGCGGTCTAGAACAGTCATGATTGTGGCCTTCCCTTTAGAACTTGGAAGGCAAGTGATGAAGTCCATAGCGATTTCCTCAAACACCACATTGGGTATGGGCAGTGGTTGCAGCAAGCCTGCAGGGCTGCGATTCATGTCCTTCATTTGTTGACACACTTGGCAAGCAGTCACAAAAGCTTGCACGTCTCGCCGCATATGGTGCCAATAAAAAATAGATGAGAGGCGATGAAAAGTACGAGCGATTCCAGCGTGCCCGCCAATAGGGGGAGAATGAAATTCTTTTAATAGATGGATGCATACCGGGGAATCAGATGGGATAACCAGTCTTCCTTTGAAAAATAATAACCCTTCTCGAAGGACATAATCAGAGTAGGTAGCAGTTTGGTGCTCAATGCCATGCTTAATGGTAAACATTTCAGTATGGGATTGGGTGGCCATTCAAATTTCATCAATTCAGTCAAAAGTTCAAATAGGTAAGGCATTTATAGTCCTCTCAACAGGTCGAGAAGGTGCATCAGCTGCCTTGTTAAGCTTCCTAGGGCGATACACAATATGAAAATCAAACCCAACCAACTTCCCTAACCATTGTTGTTGCTCAGGTGTCTAAATAACTCGATCCTTCAGATTTTTGAGTGGTTGTTGGTCAGTAACAATTGTGAAACACCGTCCTAGTAAATATTGCCTCCATTTATCAACTGCTTGAGTAATGGCATACATCTCGCAATGTTAGGTCGAAGCTTTTTGCATTCTAGGACACAAATTCTGGCTATAAAATGTGATTGGATGGCTTGTCTGGGACAAGACAGCCCCCACACTGACACCAAAAGCTTCAGTCTCCATGTGAAATTCTTGTGTGAAGTCTGGTAACACCAAGACTAGAGTGCAACTTAGTTTGTCCTTCAAAGTCACATGTCAGTTGTGCGGCATCTCCCTACTTGAAAGGCTTTTTTTTTTTTGAGTAAATCAATCAAAGGACTAGCAATTGTGGCATAGTGCTTAATGAAACGCCTATAATAGCCAGCGAGCCCTAAGAAACTCCGTACCCTCTTAACATTTCTTGGAATTGGCCACTGCTGAATAGCTGATATTTTAGAAAGGGTCAACTGCTAAACCTTTGCTGGAAATGACATGACCGAGATAGTCAACTTGAGGCTGCCCAAATAAGCATTTAGAACGTTTAGCGACCAATTTGTGCTCACGAAGAATCTGGAGAACCTAAGTTAAGTGCTGCAAATGATGTCCCCAAGTCTGACAGTAAACCAGAATATCGTAAAAGAATACTAAAACACAATGAAGAAGTAATGGCCGAAAAATGGAATTCATTGTAGCTTGAAATGTAGAAGGAGCATTAGACAAGACAAATTTAGTTGGCACTTTCTTTCCCCAGTAAACAATGTGGATAACTTTTTTGGATTTTGTTAGCTCCCTATCTTTAGCTAAGTAGAATATTCAGGGAATCTTTTGGCTATTTCACAAGTTTAAGCCCAAGTTTGCTTCATGTTTTGTTTGAAGCAGCTTTTTTTGTTCTCTTGTAACCTTGCCATCTTCTTGATGCTTTTCTAATATGATTTAACTAGTAAATGCGCCCGCGCTTCGCGCGGTTAGAACATTCTTCTTTAAAATTTATTAGAATAGAACTTTTCTTGTATTTTGATGTTATAGTATTTTTATGTATTTCTGTTTTTAAGAGTATAGAGGTTATTCAATTGTAGTTTACCATTTGTTTTAATAAAAGAAAAGGCAAAATTACAAATCATAACACTTTTACATAATTTCATTTTACAGATTCATTAATTTGCTTTTGAAATTTTACAATGGTTAGTTTATTTTTATCATCTATATGCATGGTTACATAGTGTCTTTAATTAGAGAGTCAAATAAATATTTTTCTCAATTTTCTTCTTTGCAAATTTCGTTAGTATAACACTATCAATTACTTTCAAAATATTAAATATATATTTTTTTAAAAAGTAATATATATATATATATATATATATATATATAACTAATGTGTTTATCAAGAGCAAAGGTTCCATAATCATTTGATATACCAATAAGTAATATGTAGTCATTATGTGTTTTAAAATTAAAATGCAATCTTCCAAAATCCAAATTTCATATGTAATATAGTTATGATAGTGTTTTGGAATTGAAGTTGTTCACAAACAAAACATTAAGGATCCTTGAAAAGGATGAAAGAGAAGTAAGGGATAATGGGAAAAAAGTTCAAAAAAGTACTTTGGTGTGAGAGAATAGTCATCATTGTGTATCATATAATTGTATAACAATAATTTTACAGAAACATTAACAACAATGTTAAAATATGTACTAAAAAACAACAATTAATATCATAAGCATAAATTAATGACGGTAAAAAACAAACCAGGATCTGTAACAATAAAATGAAACAGAAAGGAAAAATCGAGCCCATTGAATGCACAATGTCTCCTTAAGAAAATCATTCCCCTCTAGTACCCGAGGTTTAAGGAAATAGATCCTCTCAGGATGAAACAATTTTATTCACCAATGTAATGATATAAAAACAATAGTGTTAGTGAGCCACTAAACAAGATCAAAGTACACAAATATTTAATTATGCAGAAGAAGTAGAAGAAGTAGTAGGTCAGAATCAAATATTTAATTGTGCAGGAGAAGAAGAAGAAGTTCAGAATTTTCATTGTTTTAAAATGAGAGGAAACCCTCAATTTATAGACAACAAAGGGTAGTGTGAACAAATGCTTATTGTGCCTTACCGAAAAGGTCACAACTCTTTGAAAAAGCCACAACTCTTCGGAAAGGTCATAACCTTTCATAAATGTTACAACCTTTCATAAAAGTCACAACTATTCATAAAAGTCGCAATTTTTCATAAAACTCACAATTTTTCAATAAAAATCACAATTTTTCATAAAAGTCACAACTTTTCATGAAAGTCTTCAGGGTAATGATACATGAACCTTATAGTGCTTTTTATATGGCACAAGTAGGCGAATTTGTCATGGAAGCAGTAGAACTGATGAAACTGCGTGAAACCCTCCAAAACCCGCCAACGCTCGTGAAAACCCGGGTCGGTCGGTCCTCCATTCATCCGACCGGAGGTATGGATAACGAGGCCACCTTCACAACCTTCTCCCTTTTGTCCCTATGTTGGAATAAGGTAAGGCGGTTCGCTTGAGTTGCTCAACCGCCCCTTAGCCCGGTGCTCATGACGTGCTACGGAACCTCCACCGTGCCGGGGAGATTGGTGCCCCTTGAGGTATGCCCTTCCGGTGGGTTGTTCCTTTATCTGTCTTTTCCATCCAGTGCCCGCACTGCGTCAGAAAATCTTCGTCTTTGATCTCTCTTTGCAACGCATTTTAAGGGCTAAGTCTTTCTCTCGACATCTTTCTTTTATTTAAGTCATTGATCTCATATCTATAAGCAGGGGGTCTGCGTTCACTATTAAGCCTACGCCTTCATGAAAGGGGATGGCTATTTTTGGAAATAAAAAAATTTAAAAGGAAATTCTAGCTTGTGGTGGCGCCACATAGGCGGGCCTAGGGCTCTCTTTTATATATATATAGGATATATGATGATTACTTTACCAAAAAAAAAAGTAGCTACCTAGCTGTGGATTGGTGACTTATCTTTTCTTCGGTTACCGTATTGTTTGTTGTTGTTATTGGTCTCCTTTCCTTTATTTTTAGCATGGGTTCTTCACTATTGTATTTTCTTTGCATGCTTGATTTTAATATGCTTTACTTGAACCGAGGGTCTATCAGAAACAACCTCTCTACCTTCACAAGGTAGAGGTAAGGCTGCGTACACACCACCCTTGTGAGATTACACTGGTATCTTGTTGTTGGAAACTCTTATTCGAAATCAATGCCTCCTTATTCCTTCTTAAGCTCCTCCCAATATTACTACTAAGGCTGCGTACGCACCACCCTTTATAGACCCCACTTGTGGGATTACATTGGTTATGTTGTTGTTTGAAACCTTATTCGAAATCAGTGCCTCCTTATTCCTTTTTAAGGTCCCTCAATCCATGCTCTAGTCTGTATTACTTATTAGGGTTTAGTTTTTAGATTCCCCTTATGGGTGTTCCTATTATGATCTTTACATTTTCTGTTTGTAACTTTTGCCTTTTCAAATGTAACAGGTAATTAATTATATTTTAATTTCAAAACTCAAGTGTGTGAAACCAGCGTTGGAAACAACTACTTTATTCAAAGGTGTTCTTAAGGCAGGAAAAGAATAATGTAAGTTACTTTCTTCCTGTACCCATTTTTTCTTCTCTTTTCTGTTTGTAATACTCCACGAAAATGTTGATGCTATTATATTCTTATTTTTTCGAGGGAGGTGTTGGTTCATGTGACTTCATATGCTACACAAGATACCTTCTCATAATTTTAGTGATAAACAACTTCATATTTCAGTTTTCATTCATTATAACAAGCTTATGGAAGTTTCTGACACTACAATATTTTAAGTAATTGTTTGGTTTATCCTGATTAATGGTTATGGTTATTTTTCACAGGGGTGCTGTTAAACTGCAACTTCCGTTGCCTAAAAGTGTTGATGGAGTCACCCTGGATCCAAATCCTGATTGGACCTTTGATGCTTTATTGGTTGAGCTAAATTCGATTGAGAAGAAGCTCAATGCATCATCAAAATTTCCAATACCTTTTACGAAAACAAAATCTCGGTATGTACTTGTAATGAGATTTCTTAGTGAAAATCACCTCAAGCTTCTTTGTTTCATCTGGAAAGCAGATGTTCTGTACTTTGTTCTAATCTGTCTTTGCACAGACAACTCTCGGCTTCAAAGGATAATTCTCGGAGAGGCTTTGTTATGCAAGTGTCGGATGATGACGTGGAGGATATGGACAGAGATACTAAGCATGAAGTTGGTGATCATTTACTTATGGGAGGAAAACGGTTTGCCTGTGACGAAATCTATCTGAGGTAACTACTCAATAATTGCAAATATTAAAGAGTGTAAGAATGAGAGGATGTCGATTGAAACAGAGAAACAAGGTGTAAATTATGTTGCATGAATGCCCTTACCCATGTTACACGTCTCACAGTTACTTGGCCATATGCCTGTTGAATCCGCTACATGTTTATAGCAGTTACTTATTGAGCCAACAGTTAGGGCATACTCATCCAATCAGAAGGAGAGGTGTGTGTGGCGGTGGTGGTGGGCACTTCATATTACCTCATAAAGTTCTTTTTGTTTTGATAGGATCCTCATAATGTTTTTAAAAATAAATTACATCCATGAATGGATGTGCATCTTATTTCTTCCAGCAAAAACTTACATTTAGTCATATAGTTCCTTAAATTCATGGACTTCATGTTGTACAACAAGTCATAAGTCACTGCATTGCAAGTGTGTTTTATTTATTCTTGATTAAGGCTTAATGCAGCATTTTTCACGTTGTTTCAGTGATAGCGACCAATCTGAAGAAGGCCTAAACATCGAACTTCAACATGATCTAATGGATAAAGTGGGATTAGTGGAAAGTGCTTTATCTGAGTTAGCTCATGACCATCAGCTTACTATTGCGGTTGGTAACTTAAGTTATATGCTTCGTTAACTTTCTTTGACCATGCCCCTGCCTTGCTTCACTTGGGAAACAAAAAAAAAATTTAAACCCAATCTCTTTCTATTGCTATCTTACAACAGGAGGAAATGAGAGATCAACTATCAGCACTTGAAGGTGAGTTGACGGATGAAAGGGAGAAGCTTGCCTCCACACTAGAACGAGTTGAGAGAAACACTGAAGCTCAAAGGGAAATGAACAGAAAATTCGACATGCAGTACCAGCGTAAAATGTAAGGTGTATTATTCTTATTTCGCAAGTAAAAGCTTGTTTCTGCATTAAGTTTTACTCATCATGGTTAAACCTTTTTCTCATTGTTCAATGATGTATAAGGTAGATGTTTCTCAGTGTGTTTAATTCGATGCCAATAGATGATTAAGCAGGAAGCTTGGCAGACTACAAAAGGTGGTCTGCTGGAACTGATGGAAAACTTGTCTATTTCACTGTCTGGCCACTAAAATCAGAATATTTGCTTTATCCATACTGCAGATTTCACTTCAGCTTTTGCTCTAGCATTTAGTACCAATGAACGTAATGCATTTTTTTTTAAAATACAAAAGGCTGCTGAAGACATGCCAAACAAATCTCAATTTATTTAAATAGAAGCTGGTTTGTAAAGAATTCACTTACAAATAATTCAATGAAGGACGATAGATTGACAATTAATCTTGAACCACAGGAATAATGTGGTTTAGGTGGGAAATGAAAGTGAGTGCGTGCATCTTTTCTTGTTGACATGAAAATTACACATGAAGGTGTAAAACAGATACATGGGGTATTATCCAGCGAGCTGAGTTTCTATATAAAGAGGGGACTTACAGTAAGCATGCCACTTTGATTGCAAGTGGTTATTTTTTATACAAACTACATGCACACCCTTGTTAGCAGTTGAGGAATGCACTCTCAATACAATACTTTGTGACCGATAAACATTAACCTTTTTTGATGTTTCTTGTTCACTCTATACTCCTTAGGAGTACTCAGAGTTTGAAGTTAAATCACCATTTACATGTTCTTACATTTTAAGTTTAGTGGGGATGTGCTTTTGACTTAATTGTATTAGTATAGTGCAGAAGCACTTGATGATCACCTAACTACGGTACAAAGGGATCACGAACACAGATCCCAAATTGAAGAAAGGAGAATAAGAGATGATGCAGCTCGTGAAGAGGCCAAGAGGAAAGAAAAAGCTCTTCAAGAAGAAAAAGCCCGGCAAGAAAGGATCAGAGCAGAAACCAAGGTTTGTGTTTTTGACTATTATCCAATTACATTTCTGTCACCTGCCGTCTTGTGATTTCTTGAGATTTTACAAAGTTAAATATTTGTGAGAATCATCACTAAACGAGAAAGTAATAGTGCTTGTGTTGATTTAATAACTTAATACTTACTGATATTGTTTTTTTCCCGTGGCATACTGCTGTAATTGCTAATGCTTGCATTCCCCTGGTTCTAGCATCCCTGGCTTTCTTGTATAGTCTGGCTGCTTATTTGTCTCCCCTCATGCTGCATCTGTTGCCTAATGCAGTTGTCTGAACTATCAACTCCCACTTGGTTTTAATGATTCTGGAAAGAATTGAAGCAGTTTTGTAATTTAATTTTCTCCTTTTGGGTAATGATAAGTTCCATTCCATCAGGTGCAGGCTAGGCTGGAAGCTGAAAGAGTTGAAAAGGAAAAAGCTGCTGCGCTGGAAGCTGAGAGGAAAGCAGCAAAAGAAGCTGCAGCTGCGTCGGATAAGAAGTCATCTGAGTCAGTGACGACTGCTACTCCAGAGGCTAGCAAGGTTTCAAGGGATGTCACTAGTCTGCCTGCGAGACCCATATCTGATGGGCAGAAACACTCAACAGGTATTTGACCGTCCTACTCTTCTTCTTTTTATTTTTCTCAATCATTTCAAATAAATAATTACTTGAACAAAATGCTCTATGCATAATCTGAGAGGAGAAACCTAATCAGTGCTTTAACTATAAGCCATATGGGTAAATTAATTTTGATCCCTTATATATAGAGTTGGACATAAATAGTCCTTTAACTTTGTAGAAAATGAGAACTTTTGATCCAGGGCTTGATTGGAGGCTATTCACTGATGTAAAAGATAACTGAATTTAAAAGCTGGGAATTAGGCTAATGGAAAAGAGTAACTGTGAAGATAAAAGTCCAAGAAACACTCCAGAAAATATACTCATGAAATGTTCTTACCTGGGATTGTCCGTCTCAACTGTTCACACCATGCTTTTGGACATTATAAGCAGGTGACTGATCAGTATATACGTGTCTTATGAACATTCTCAAAAAAACAAAATATACGTTTCTGATGAATCAGTGGCATTTCACAAGTCACCTTGACGCTGTGAAACTTCTTTGTGGCCAAGGGCCATGCAATTACATTTTGCCAGTTTATGAGAACCAATGCCGATGGAGTGCATGATGAAGCAGAGATTGTTTGTATTGTTCGTCAGCAAGTCTATTGATCTGTTCGAAGGGAGAAACATGGATATGAAGATATCATTTCACTGACCTTACCTTCCTTTCTGTTATATCATCTCATAAGAGAAAAATGTCAATCTTTATTCTGGATAGTGTTCTGTAATTGCTACTGCTGACTGAATAAAATGGACTTCCTTTATTTTCATAGGTGTAGTCTAGCTTAAAAGTATCCAAAAAAAAAGATTTCTTTTTACCAGTATTGCCATAGAAGAAAAAGAGAAAATGAAGAGACTGATAGAGGGTGCTCCTTCTGAGATCAATATGGACAAAAACTGAATCAAAAACAAAAGAGTAGTCCAGAAAAACTCAAGTGAAGGATGAGAAAAAGAAAACGTAAAACATTGATGGCCATATATGTGTTGGATGTGTGACATGTACACTAACACATATTTTGACTTGATTTTATATAGAAAAAAATAAAAAAGCACCTTTAGTGAAAGAAATATCAAGAAATCAGCTTCAATAGTTTCCTCCTCTTGGAATCGAGTATCTGTGCATTCAAATATGATTAGGTAAGAGTTCGTCTCTCTCTTTATTTGATGTTTCTTTTCAGCTGGAGCAGTTTAACCTCTGTAACTAATGTTATTCCTCTATTAGATTTCATTAGCTCCCTGTCTTTGGCTTAACAACCAGATTTTTTGCTCATTTAGGGAATGGCTCAATGCTCTATCTGTAGATTTTGTATCTAGGAGCTTTCCCTAATTTCTCTGTACTGTGTTCAGTATCTTCTTGATGCCAATCAATATAACAATTACTTCATAATAATAATAATAATAATAATAGTAATAGTAATACCGAAACAAACGATTAAGTATGCATGCACTCGTCATAAGTCATAATTTGCTAATGCATATGCTGTGTTTAGAATAGATATCTTTAGGTTAGATAGCACGGAGAAACATGATTCTCTAGTTTGATAATCTCAGCAACTGTTAAGTGAATTTCCACGAGCTAATACCTGCGGCTTTTTTATAACCCTGGGCTTCTAGAAAGGGATGTTCCTTTGCAGTATTGTGTCTTTCCCATTAGTCCCATTAATTCTTTATTTCTTTTAGCCTTAGCCTTTGGGTGTTATCTTTTCTGGTAGTGTCTCTTGAGAGTGTTATATATGAAGGACCAAATTAGATCTACCCTAAATTTAAGGGACTATTTTGGGCTTTTTCACCATAGTCTACTATAAAAAGTTATTGGCAAAACTTTTACTACTGGTAGAGTCAACTGGATTATATCCTTTAACAGATAGTGTATGGTACCCTAACCTCTACTGCCAAGATGAAACATGTACTGTTGTTTTTCTTTCTGTTTCTAGTTCTTGTAAATCTATGCCTTGATTTCAACTTTGCAATTTCCAATAAGCAGGAAATACAATGAGGGTGACAGAAAATGCTCAAAAACTGGAGGAGAAAAGATTGGCCGTTTACAATGAAATAGCTGCGCAGAATAAAGCACTGGGATTGGGTTCAAACAAGGTAACCTTGCGAATCAATATTTGAAATTTCATCCTGATTTATTGGACTATTGTGTTTCTTGCTGCATAAAGTGAAGTGTTCTTTGCAGAGGCTTGCGAATGGGGGTTCCTAAACAGTTGAGCATCAACAAAGTGTACTAGTCAAAAAGGCCCTCTTTACTAATCTCTATTGTATTCTCCCTTATGGGATATCCCAAAATATGTGACACCATTCTATTAATAATGTTACTCTATTCTACTTTCACAATTTTAAAAACTATTTAACTATTAGAATTACATGGATGTGATTTGCTATATCAGACTAACTTTTCAACAACTGGTTTTATATTTTCTTTCACAACTCCTAATATTTGTCTAAAGAAAAAGTCAAATTAACATCTTAAACTCCATGGTCAGTGAAGTAGTGTCACATTTCATGTATGATGTAACAGAGAAAGTATTCACTTTGAAAGTTAACTCTTCCCTGCTAACATAATCATTAACCAATCCAATTGTGCTCTGGGAGTGGTTGGTCCAAGTTCTTAGAACTTCTTACATTTGATTATGCGATCCTTGCATGTTTGGGAAACTAATTGAGACATTTTGACAAGTGCATTTGAATCTTCATATAGCTGAAAGAACAAAACAAAGAGAAATAGTGGTGTGCTGGTCACTGAAGGGTTTGCAGACCTCTATCCTCCATTGTGCACCTCCTCCCACGTGCATCCACTCTGAACTCATTGTTGAGAAGTTGTTTCTAATTGGTTCTCACTCTTCTAGGTCTGTAGAAGACCTTCTTTCTAGAGATTGATTGAAATGTTACTAGATGTGTCATGTTGTTACTTGATGTTTTTGATTAATGCTGTTTAATTTTGGCAATTTGATTTTTGACTGTAATGTTCAAAAACTTGCTTCTTTAGTTGGAATCTGATCAGATGCATTTTTCTGTTGCTTGATGTGTGGAAATATTATGTTCCATCCTAGTATACAGAGCTTTGGGCTGGACTTCTATTTATGATCCTAAGGATGTTAATTTGGGTTAAGTAATTTCTGATATTCTACCGTTTACAACACAAATTCTCTGTTCTTAACAGGCTTACCGAAAGTTTGAAATGGAAATAGCCAGACGAATCAGAACTATCACTGGTTCAAAAGAAAATGTCAGGTATCTGGATACCTATTTCTTGGATTATTAACCATATCTCCTATAGATTTTAATTTTTTTTAAAAATCATTATCTATCTTCCATATTTAAGTCACACTTTTGGTTGCTTTGACATGCATTTTCAAACCAATTTTGGGAATAAACTTCAAAGAGGTGGAAGCTCTTTATTGCTCTTTGATACGTATATACTACTTTTCCCTATGCAGAGTGAAAGCAGATGAATTAATTAAGCTAATTAGTGGTTCAACATGTCCACAATCCATCAGCATTGCAATGTTCGCGCAGAAGGTAAAATCCTAAATTAGGTCTTTAACTGGGGTTTTGTCTTTCGGTGTCTCTTGTGATGTTTTTTTTACTTCTTTTTCATTTTTCTTTCCTCTTTTCGGGAGGTGCCGGGGGATGATGGTGGGGATTTGTGGTTTGCATGTGCTTATGCTTGTAGAAAATTGTGGGTTCTTGATGTAGCAGTTGAGTTGTGTATATTGAATATATTCTACTATTGGAGTTTTGTGTAAAACATATAAGGTATTTACTGTGATTCTGGTTTTCGCTTTTATAGGTGGTGTCCCTGTGTGTGAAACCTACAGGAAGCTTTAACAGTGCAGTCTATGCTTATGGTCGTGTAGTTGTCCATGTTACATCAAAGGTAATTATGTTATTGTTCTTAGTCTTCTTGCTATTATAGGCCCATGATAGTTCTTGTCTTTTAAGTAGGAGGTTGACGTCAATAACTGCAAAGAAAGCAATAAAAGTTCTTTTGTTCCTTCATTGGCAAGGAGTAAAATACCAACGTGCTCCCTCGAAAATCAATCTTGCCTCAATCCTAGATTGAATATTATATTTTGACTTCACATTGTGGGTGCTTTTTTTCATAATAACTTTCTACATTAAACAATGTTCTCCTGAACCAAAACAAATTGGTGCCACGAATTGTCAAGCAAACTGCCCTTCTAGTACAGTGATTGGTTAATTGCTGTCACATTCTCCAGTTTGCACTAAATGCTCTGTTTCTTTTTTTATTCCACAATTTTTTCAAGGGGATTGTAATAATCACCCATTTGAAGGCTTCAAAACCTCTTGGGGCATATTTGGTTGGGGAACAAGTTATCCCGGGATTAGTCATTCCAGGATTGTAATCCCACCCTCAATGTGGGATAAAAATAATACTACAATCCTGGGATAATTAATCCCGGTATAAGTTATCCCGCAATTTTATCCCAACCAAACATGGGATAAACTCATCCTAAAATTTATCCCGGGATTAGTTATCCCCCTGTCCCTCGTACCAAATGAGGCCATGGGAATTTGATGATTTCTTTTACCAAAAAACAAATCCAAACTCAAATCCGGAAGCTAAATTTCCTAAAGCCACCAAAAACAAAAATTCTTTTCTATCCAAACACAATATTCATACCTGAGCTCAAAAGGTGAATTGCGGAAAATACAGGGGAATATTTTCGAATTTAAAATAGAAGTCAGAATTTTCCGAAGGATATTTGGATGCTGTACTCTGTCTCGGTACTAGCTTCGTACTGAACCTTTATTAACAAAATGCCTTTACTTATTTAAAAAAGGCGAAGGGAATTGAGAGGTTGTATTGATTCCATGGGAAGGTCTCTAGGAATGTTAAACAACATAAAAATGTTTAAGTTAGGACAGAGAACTTAGTGTTTGAAAAGAGATCATGAATGTGGATCAGAAAGTACTATGTATCGATTACCATCCTTACGTATTGGTTTGCTTTTCTTCACAGGTCCCTCTTGCCATGGAAATTCTCATAGCTGAGTTGAACAAAGTTTGCATTTACACAGTTCCTAAGTACATTATTTACTCAGAGGTAATCAACCTTGGTATTTACCTTCGTATAACCTGTTTGACATCAACACATCCCACTATTTTGTCCTTTTTGGGATTTTCTTACTTGATTGTCTTGGAGCATGACTTCGCTTTCTGTAAGTGCTGAAAACAGATCTTGTCTCAGACATTAGTTAACTTTCTTCATCCCATGGTTCACATCATATTTTGCTACCTTGGGTAAATAACTTTGATTTGTTCTTTCACTTCAGGCAGCCTTCCAGACTAAAGAAGCTTATTACAAAGCTATTGGTTATGCAGAGGAAGATGGGAAGATAGAAAGTACTGATAGTTATGTGGATCGCTTAAGTGCATGCATGAAATTATATGGTGCTCTTGTTCAGGTCAGTTGCTTAGACATCTGTTACTTTATCCTCAAGAAATCCCCAATGCTTATGTTGCTGACGCTCTCATGTATCTTACTCCTTTTGGGAAAATAGGGGTTTTGGTCTGAGTTATTGCTTTATTCTGGTATTAGGCCCTGGATTATTCGTGTGAGCATATCTGACCAATGAAACAAGATGTGCTATTTTAGTCCAGTCACTTATTAGAACTAACAAATGTTAGCTTCTACTAACGGACATATATATTTTTTATCATCACTAATGGGCATATTTGGGTTCTGTAGTTTCTCTAACAACTTAGACATTCTTCCTACTTCAGTCAGCAGCGACATCAGCAGTTTCTACGCATTGATACTTTCAAGTTGATAATAAAGGGAATACCAAATATACATATCATCATAATTCGTGCCCATTATCTTTTAGGGTGTGTTTGGTATGAAGGAAGATGTTTTCCATTAAAAATGTTTTCGTATGAAATGTTTTCTTGGAAAATAAGTGGATTTCTAAGAAAATATTTTTTAATGTTTGGTTGGTGAATGAAAAACACTTCCTAGAAAATATCTTTTATAGGCTTGAGACTAGAAAATATTCTTTAGGAATATAATTTCTGACCCAATAATCGATCTAGGACCCGACCCTGACACCCAAACTAGGACACGACCCCGGAGACCGTTTCAATTGAAATCCTCCAGTTAAACAACAATATTCCTAATGGTTCTAGTAAGTTTATTATCTGAATCATTGGCCACAAACACAATAAACTTCATCAGAGCAGGAAACATATTCGGCATAAGATGCCTTTTTTTTTTAAATACAAAGTACCAATACTATAGGTTATGAGCAGAGATGTATGCTGCCAGAAATGATCAAAGCCATTTGGTTGAGCTTAGCGAAACTAATATCTGCATTTCACATATAGTAATTTTGTTAAGGGAGTTCTTGGTGCAGAGTTTCTTTTGCCGGAGGTTTGATGGAAATGACAGAATCCCAAATTAGTTTCCTTTAGTTGAATATGAAATCCTGTTAAAAATATTTGGTGATGGGACTAAAAGTGCTCAGTTTGTTTAATTGGAGGTCAGATGTGCTCAAGCCAATAGTACAAGGACAAAAACTCTCACAATATTTCAGGGAGCAAAATTGCTTTTTTTTCCCTTAATCATTTCATATAGTAACTGATTTAGTAGTAAACTGCATTTTATGGCAGACTGAAGTTGACGGCTGCCAAAACTTACATGGCATCAGAGAAGGTTGGGCATGGATAGCCAGATTCTTGAATGTTTTCCCTGCAAATTTATACACCGCAGCTGCATTGCAGGCTTTTCTTGAAGTAAGTTGAAAAAGCTCTTTATTTGCTCCTCTTTAAGTTGATGAAATGTTGGTAGGACTTGAAAAGAAAATGTCTTGGTTACCAGATGGCAGGTTTTGCTCTACACAAAAGATACAAGACACAATTCCGAAAGCTGCTGGATATCATTGCTAGAGATTTTCTAACTGCATTGAAAGATCGAGGTGATGCAAAGTTGGTCAAAGTGATTGTGAGTCTCCGGAGTTATATAGAGTCAAATCAGTTCCTGAATGAACCTGAGGGCTGGCGCCTCAGGAGTTCCTTGGAATCACACAATTTCGCTCCAGATTCAGATCATGATCAACAGTATCATTACCAACAGAATAGATTCTATTAGACTATTACTAGGTCTACAGAGTAGGAATCCATTCTTTTTTCCTTCAGTTACTGGAAATTTTATTCAAATCAGCTGATATCAATGAGATGCTTTGTTCTCAGAATTTGAATATGCAACTGCACCTGTATCAGTTGTATATCGTTAATTATGATAAAAGGAAATATGTAATTTCTCTTGTATCAGTTTTGGTGTTGATTCTGAACCAGATTACATATGGATTCTTGTAACTTGGAAAAGGCCAGTGTTATTGTCATTTTCAATGGACCTTGCCTGCAAAGTGTAAGCCAGCCTTATTCATGTTGCTAAGTTAATCAATTTAATTTGTTTTATGGTTGGCTAATCATCTGTTTTACTAGCATCATATTGAAATGATTAGTTTATTTTTACTCTTGTATTTTCCCTTGCTGTTACAGATTACTGGTTTAAAAGGTTTTAAATTCCAAAAAGGTAATGACAGATTTGAAGTATTGCATGACTGTATCCTCTGCAGAGGTGAGAAATTTTACAGACTATTTCTCAGTATCTTTGAGATTCTTATTTCTCAAGTTCGTAGAAAGGATTTGACCGATCAATTGTGGTTGCATCGGTTGTTTTAGTTTCTCAAGTGTGTCTCTGAATGTTTCTTTCTTAGCTTGCAATGATTTTTGTTTTGTCCTTGAAGTCGCTTACAGGAATGGAAATTAGCTGGTTTGAACATTTATAATTTTGATACCGGGAAAATAGATCCATTCATTTACTCATGGAACCACATATCTTCTTGTTTCTTCTCTCATTGTTTAGATGGAGCCACACATTTTGCTCTGAAAGATAACTGATTCTGTCATTCTAGAGTGCACGGTCTGGTCATTTGATATGCTATTGTCATGTTCCAATTGTGTACTTGTGTTTTGTTGATTTTGTGTTGTACAGACAAATATGTACATTGTGTAATTTTGCCTAATATGTTGGCGGCAATTGGATATAATATTATGGCGGATGGCCTAAGAGACCCTTGTACTTGACTCGATTTGTAAGTTTGATCTCTATATTTATGACTTTGCCAATTAAACCCTTAAACTCATTCAAACACAATATTTTAAATCCCTTTCTCATCTGATGGGTGTGCGTGTAATACACTCATTTACACATGAAATACCACGTCATTTTTTAATGATACATTATTATTATTATTATTATTATGACACATCAGAAATTAAATATTTAAAAATAAATAATATTTTTAAAAAATGTAATTTTCTCTCTCTCATTTCACTCCTTTCCCACTTCATCTTCTTTGTTCCCACCTTCTACCATTTTCATCTTTCTTCATAATTCACACTCAAAAATTTCTTCAATCACAAAATATGATAGATTATAATTAGTTCTTGCACATACTTTATGGTTCTATTTATTTTAATTTGATAAAAAGAGAACTTCAAATTGGAAAAAATATATTTATATGTAAATTCAAATAGTAGATTTTAAAGAATTAAGTTTATAAAAATGATGAATGGTATATTTTCTTGCAAAAAGTTTTTTTTCAATTTTTTATTTGATGATTTTTTTGTGATAATGTGTACGTCAAAGAAGAAGAGGAGAAAAGGAGTAGGGGCGGGGGAGGGTGGGGTTGGATGTGGGCTGAGGTTGAAGAAGAAGAAGAGGAGAAAATGAGTAGGGGCGGGGGAGGATGGGGGGTGGGGGCTGAGGTTGAAGAAGAAGAAGAGAAAAAGGGTGAGGTAGGGTTGAAGAAGAAGATAGAAGTGGGGGGTGGAGTGAAGGAGGTTTTTAGTATTATTTTTTAAAAAAAAATATTATTATTGTTTTGTCTTATAATTTTGATAATTTTAAATTAAAAATATTGTATTCTTTTGCTTCAAAACGCGTGGAATTAGTATTTGTCCAACTAAACCATTTTAGTGTCACATAAGCTCGGTCAATGGTCAAGGTATTTAAAAAATAGAGTTTCATTGAGTTTAAGAGTTCGTTTGACAAAGCGATAAGTAAAAGGGTTCAATTGATAAACGAAGCCAAGTACAGGAGCTTCCCAAGTCATTCCGCGTAATATCATTCATCTGAGAAGTATGTTGCTCTTGCGCGAACACAAAAAGGGGAGGATATTACTCGAGTTAAAGAGCTGATTTGACATCGATTGATGCCAATATCTTTTGCAAAAACTTTGTTCCAGAATTTTTATGCCCACTTTCTTCTTTGTCTTACTTTATTATTGTTACTTGAGATAAGAGTCAAAAACATACTTAAACTATCTCTTTTTTTTTTAGCTTCATACCTAAATTATTGAGAGTATGAATATCATACCTAAATTATCACTTATTAATTTGAGAAACCTATCCCCTTTTTTTGAGTTTAGGTGTGAGTTTCATACCTAAACTCACACTCCCAATAATTTAGGTGTGAAACTCAAAAATAAAATAAAATAGTTTAGGCATGTTTTTATCACTTTATGTCTTGTTTCATTAAAGCAAAGGGAATGCTATACATTCAGGATTGGTAATCATTACTGTATTGAGATTCAATTATATAGCAAATAATTGTTATTCCTTGTTTGATGCTGGATCACATACATAACACATATATAGTGAAGGCTGAATATAAAAGTAATGGGAAAAGGCATAGATTTCCTCTGAACTTGTACCAAAAAGTTAGTTACACGCTTAAATTATCTTGACGATCTATTACACACCTATGCTATTTAAAAGTGAATTTATTTACCCCCTAAAATTGACATGGCAAAATAATAATAATTAAAAAAAATCATGCGCGTTAGAACGTCAAATAATTATTAAAGTAAAAAAAATAAATAAAAATCAAAATATTTCTTAAAACCCACCCCCCACATCTCTTCTTCTTCACACCCCATCCTCTTCATCTTCTTCACACCCCATTAAGCTTAAAATAAATCAATAACAAGAAACATCCAAGAAATATATTACTTCAAAAATAAGTTAAATTTTGGAAGGTTTCAATCGGTGGGGCTTTGGCGGACGTTTTTGAGTATTGAGTGATCGATTAAAAATGGGAAGAAACTTATTTTTCTATTATCTCTATTTTTTAAGAAATCTCGAGGAAGAACATGAAAAAATAACAAAGAATGTACGCCCAAATGAAAAATCTGAAAAATATTTACAACTACAAGCCGCAACAAATAACAATGAAAGCTTAGTTTTCATGGCCAATCAATCGAAGAAATCGAAGCTACCTTCTTGTGGGTACATTTTGGAATGGAAGAATTCTTTCACTCCAGAATCAACTCCAGATTGCGGGCAATTTCCTTGGTGGTCATTGCTAAAAGTTTCTTCTTTACCTTTTTGCAATGAAGAAGATAGAATTATTAGAAAATTTTAATAATTAATTAGGAATTAATTAGTGTAAAATATAATTAATAATATAGAAGTTAAGTAATAAAGAAAAGAAAGTAAAAAAGATATAAAAAATATAATTTATGACATGGCGCTGATGTAGCACTGATGTGGCAGCGAGTGTAATACACCACATACTATGAGAGTGGTGTTGCACATAACAGGGTGATATTAAATTCACTTTTAAGTAGTAAAGGTGTGTAATAGGTCGTCATGATAGTTGAAGAGTGTAAGTGACTTTTCTGGACAAGTTTAAACGGAAATCTATGCCTTTTCCCTAAAAATAATTAAGTGTCAAATGATTTAACAACCAAATATCTCATCACCCATTGCTAATGTTTCCCAGTAAGAGTAGGAATATTGAGTTCAATAAAAGCTGTAAGGTGCTATATTAGAGTAAGAGTTGCAGTCTTTAGCCCCTATCTGTATAAGCTTACAAATGGAGGATTGTAAGGGGTCTATTGATATGATGTATTAGGGGAAAAGTAATATACGTATTGGTCATGGTATTATTGAATCATTTGTTTGGGAGGATTTTCAATCCATGTTTAGCTAATTTAGTTGTACACTTTAATCGGTTTTGTAGGGTGTATAACTAATGCATAGCAGATCGTGACATGAGTTATTCAAAAACTTACATGAATAAACATAGTTAAAGTCATAATTGCCCTTAATACACTGAAGTTTGAACCAAACTGTAGATAAAAATAATCCTAGCATAATATAACTAATCACATCATCACTAATATACTCTTTTCAATACTATTTTTATACACTCTATCAAACTCGTATGGTAGGATATATTAGAGAATTTAATTCATGTAATAGTCATGGTATTAGTTAATCTTTGGTTGGTATTATGGAATGTATAACTAACACATTGCAAGCTATGATATTAGCAATATATATAAGGATTATTAATACATGGATAAGTATAGTGAAAGACAAATTTAATAAATCAATGTAATTAAATAATGAATGAGAAACAATCTCACATATTAATTTTAGCATTGTTAATACACTTTATTCAGTACTATTCTTATATACTCAATCAAACGAAATGTATTGAGTATGAATAAGAGAAAGTAGAGGGTGAATGACTATCAAACAAAATGTATTGAGTGTGGATAAGAGGAAGTAGAGTGTGAATGAGAATGACATATAATGTATAGTTAATATTTTGCAATACAACAAATCAAACAAATAATTTCCATATTATAATCTTTGTAATTACTAATCCTCGTCCTTACTAGAATCTAAATCAAATGTTGTATTTTATTGTCCTCA
>JAJOOO010010322.1:0-11961 GCA_029582685.1 Solanum piurae
AAAACTTGTTTCTGAAATCACATTAGGTCAGCCTTGAGAAATATTTGGAAAATATCAATACATATTCAAAGAACATTTTATGAGTGATGGGTGTACGTGAATCAAATTTATATAATTAATCTCTATATTATTAGGGCCCATTTGACCATGCGATATAAAATCATGATATGAAATCATGAGATGAAGTTGAAGTTTTGTTTGGACATGCGATATGAAATTTTTGTGTTGTATATTTTTTTTTAGAGAAAATGGTCAAATGCCCCCTCAACGTATATCCGAATTTCCAACTACACACTTAAAGTTCACAGGAGTCCTATCACCCCCCCCCCCTGTACTATTTAAAACTGAAATAATTACCTCCCTGAATGCTTAGCTGGCATAGTGAGTGTATTTCACTCTCTTTTGGAGAGTGAGCATCAAAATCTATTATTAAAACTTTATTTTTAATATCTCTTTTCAATAAATATATGCATTTTTAATTATTTATTTTTCTTATTTGTTTTCTTTCTTCTCCATCAATATAAACAAATCTCTCAATCTTTCACCACCTCTAAGTCTTGTTGCCACCACCATCTTCACTGAATTCACTATTGTAAATTCCAAACAAATTTTCAAACTCATATAAAACTCTTGCAAAATCAATCAACCTAAATCAATTAAGATAAATTTACATATATTTATATCACCCCAAGATACTTTGGATCTGATTTGAAAAAAATCAATATGAGTTTACTTTAAATCCGATTGGACCAACGGAATTTTTTATTTTTTTTACTAATAGATCCTTTAATTATCAATATCAAATCTCAATCAATCAACTATATCTCAAAAATTGTCGCTATTAATCTTGTTAATCCATCAACTGTGATAGAATCAATCTCTTCCTCTTTGAAATTGTCGTCGCCATAGATGATGAGGTGGAAGACATCGTAGGCTCCTCCTCCTCATCTTCCTTGAGAGGATTGCTCATCTTAGGTGACCACCATTAATGACAATATTCCGTCATATTCGTCTTCTCTACCCCCCTTCACTTTTTTTTTAATTTGATTTTTAGGTTTCAAATGAGCAAAATCTGAATATCTCTGAACGAGCTCTGAAATCATTATCACCTTTCTTCCTTAAAGACCCAATTTCATAGACTTATGGTGTTCTAGTGATGGTGAAAATGGTGAAAATATTTTGGGTGTTTGAAGGGATGGGTAAGAATATAGAAGAAAAGGGTAAAAAAATATCAGACCATTTTCCCTTATATTAAAAACTAGTACACTACAATTTATGTGCAATTTTTTTTTTATTGAATTAAAGTTTGATTAATTAAAGTTAGATGAAACAGTTACTTAAGTGGAGAACAACTAGTTTTGTAATAATTTATCATGCGATTTTCTAATTTTTTTTGTTTATTTTGTAAGATAGAATAAACAATTGGGGCTATTTTAATAGTTTTACAACTTATGAGATTCTTATGTTTATAAAAAAAGAAGAGAAAATGGTCAAATGCCTCCTCAACGTATAACCGGATTTTCAACTACACACCTAAACTTTACGGGAGTCATATCATCCCCCTGAACTATTTAAAAATGAAATAATTATACCCTTAAAAATCCATAACCAGATCTATGGTGGCATGCGAGTTTCACGCGTTTTACATGTCATCAATTTTTTTAACTTTGTCATTTAGAGCTAGTATATCCCTCGTTATGAAATTGGCTCATATATACCCCTACTTATATACAAATGGGTCACATATACCCTTTTCCTCTAACGGAAATAAAAAAAATTAATTTTAGTTTACTTTTTTTAAAAATAAAATAATATATAATCCCATATGATTATATTTAATCCTTCTCAATTTTTTTTTGTTTCAATGAATAATTTAGATTTATTATTTTGATGATCAAATTTATTTATATTTCACTAATATTCTTGTAAAACTTATTATAGATGACCAATTTTTTTTCTTCAAATACAAAAATTAAATTAAAATATAGACAAAAAAAATAGTTTTAAATTATAATATAGCCACAAAAAAATTAGTTTTAATTTTTTTTCTTTACACTAAGGAATGAAAGAAAAAAATAAAATAAGAATAAGAAACTCAAATAATTATAATCAAAGAAGTAAAAAACTAATTTATGTATGAAAAAGATTAAAATATACCTTGAACTTTGCTAAAAGAATCATATATACCCCTAAATAATTTTTAAGAAAATTAAAAGTCAAAAATATAAATTTAAAACTAATTTTTTCACTTTCATTAAATGAAGGGTATATGTGTCACGCCCTGAGCCTATACCCTGGACGTGGCCGGCACTCGAAGACCATTGCTGGCCCCCAAGCGAACCCTTGCCTGGCTTTCTTAACTCAGCGGAAACCTAACTCAACAGCATAACTCAATGCAATGAAAGGTTATAAAACAACCCAACTGATAAAATCTGGCCAAAAAGCAACTCGAGTCTCAAAATAGAATACTTATATATACATAGATGAGAGACTCAAAACTAACTGACTGACTGTCTATGAAGCCTCTATAATACTGAGATTGATGTTGGGACAGACCCCGCAACATCCTAATAAAACAAAGCTAAGAGAACAAAATAACCGAGTCCTCCGGAAAGCAAGGAGGCTCACCACTGACTCTGGCGTGCTCAGCTGGATCAACGACGTGCTAGATGCTGATCCTGGGTACCCGCGTCTGCATCATAATAAGATGCAGGCCAACTGGCATCAGTACATGGAATGCACGAGTATGCGAGACATATCAAGATAGTGTCTAAATACTCTATTCATTAGGTCCATGAATGTCGCCGGGGCATTGGTCAACCCAAATGGCATAACCACAAATTCATAGTGATCGTACCGGGTCCTAAAGGTCATCTTGGGAATGTCAACCCCTCTTACCCTTAGTTGATGGTAACCCGAACGAAGATCTATTTTGGAGAAATAGTTAGCCCCTTGAAGTTGATCAAACAAGTCATCAATTCTTGGAAGAGGATACTTATTCTTTATGGTCACTTTGTTTAGTTGGCGATAGTCAATACATATTCTAAGAGACCCATCCTTTTTTCTAACAAACAATACTGGAGCACCCTATGGAGAGATACTCGGTTGAATGAAGCCTTTGTCTAACAAATCCTTGAGTTGCTCATTTAACTCCTTCAACTTTGCCCGAGCCATTCTATAAAGAGGAATGGAGATAGGTTGCATATTCGGCAAGAGATCAATGCCAAAATTTATTTCCCGTTTGAGAGGAATGCCGGGCAAGTCATCGGGAAAGACTTTCGAAAACTCACTCACCTTGGGGACCGACTCTAAGGAAGGGGTTTCAGACTCAACTTCCATAACCCTAACAGTATGATAAATACACCCCTTGGAGATCATTTTCCTAGCTTTGAGACAAGAAACAAATTGACCTCTAGGGATAGAATTTCCCCCCTTCCACTCTAAAGTAGATTCATTTGAAAATTGGAACTTTACTACCCGAGTCCTACAATCAATAGAGGCATAACATGCATGCAACCAATCCATACCCAAAATCACATCAAAATCTAACATGTCTAACTCCACTAAATCCACCAAGGTAACTTTATGGGACAAAGAAATAGAAAACTCCTATAGACTCTTTTTGCCACTACCGAGTCACCAACCGAGGTAGACACCGAAAAAAGGTTCTTCTAACACATCGGGGAGTATTTCAAACTTCATAGCCACAAAAGGTGTAACAAATGACAACGTGGCACCGGGGTCTAACAATGCATATACATCAATAGAAAAGACTTGTAACATACCAGTCACAACATCCAAGGAGCTCTCTTTGTCACCTCGGGATTGAAGAGCATAGAAGTGGTTCTTCTTTGGAGCATCGGAATTTGAACCACTAGGAGGGACTTGATTGCCCTCTCTTTCTTGAACATTTAACATATGCCAATCTCTCATCATATGGCCGCTCTTCCCACACTTATAGCAACTATCCGTGCCAATTAGGCACTTACCATCATGCTTCTTACCATATTTTTCACAATTAGGCCTATCAACATAAGACCCACCACTATTAACTCCTTGTGGTTTAGGGTTAGTCATCCTATCTTTGTTGACCCTTGGAGCAATAGAGGAGCCTTGGTTGGAGAACCTCTTCTTGAACCTTGGTCTATCTTGACCCTCGAATTTACCCTTGGAAGAATTTCCATCATCGAACATTGCTCTTTTCACTTCCCTATTCACTTGCTTGAGCTTTTGCTCCTCAATTTGTTCGGCATGAACCATAAGGCATGAAATATTCATAATTGGATGAGCATTGCCGAACGACATTCATTGTCTACCAAGTCGGGTATCCCCATAACAAATTTGTTCATCTTGGCCCTAGAGTCTGCCACTAAGGTTAGAGCATACTTAGACAATTGGGTAAACTTAAGGCCATACTCTTTCACACTCATACCTCCTTGGCGAAGGTTGATGAATTCTTGCATCTTTCGTTCCCTCAACTCTAGGGGGGATAACCTATCAAGAAAGACTG
This sequence comes from Solanum piurae, assembly GCA_029582685.1. Lineage (NCBI taxonomy): Eukaryota > Viridiplantae > Streptophyta > Magnoliopsida > Solanales > Solanaceae > Solanum > Solanum piurae. Next base: position 4,511 of record JAJOOO010010322.1, read on the forward strand.
ACTTGAACAATTCCCAATCTACCGAGCCCGCTCTTATGGGTCTCTCACCCTTCCACTGCTCATACCATACTTGAGCCATATCCTTTAATTGGTAGACGGCTAATTCCGCCTTTTCTTGTGGTGACACTCCCATAACATCAAACACCTTATAAATCTCATCAATAAACCCTTGTAGGTCTTTCTCCACATTGGAACCAAAGGACATAAGAGGATTCATTCTAGTAAAATCACTTATCCTTGAAGCGGTTGTACTTATATTGGGATTCACATGAGCCCTAGTATCCCTATTGACTTGCGCCGTCATAGCTTGGGCTTGAGTTGTCATGGCTTGAGTCAATGTTTGGAGAGCCGACCTTATTTCCACATTTGTCATAGCCCCCTCATCATTAGGAGCTTGATGAACTTGAGGCTCTTGAGAACCTTGGGGAGGAACTCCCTCATTCACAATCTCCTCTTCCATCCTTCTTGCGCTCTCCTTTCTTGTATTCATATCCTAAAGACACAAGAGAAGGGTTAGGAAAAGGACTTCATAGAGTTAAAACTCTAAGGCACAACTAAAGAGTAATGAAAGAAGTGAAATTTCCTAAACATAGTATAGCCTCTCATTCATAAATATGGCGCGTTTCACACTCATAAACAAGACTCTACTAGACGTGGCTTATGAGACATCATCCTAGAATCATTTTAAACCTTGTGCTCTGATTACCAAGTTTGTCAAGACCCAGGGGTACCCCCTAGACGTAACACGGCGTACTTGACCCCAAAGGGGTCTCATACAATCCCTTAGCATAAGTATAAACATAAGTAATAGAAATGACATGAAATTAAAACTTTTTACAATCAAAGTCTTTTTTCATAAAACCAATAGAAGTCTAGACATTGTCTCCATAATCCATCTAATACAATCGAATTAATAAGGTCACATCCCTTTACAATAAAGTCTCAAAATAGAACATACGAAAGGAAACTAGAAAGAATAACTCTTGTCCTCAAACCATGAGGACTCACCAAGGCAAGGAGAGAATCAATCCAAGCCTTCAACCAAAGAGAAGCAACTTCAACAACCTACACCTACACTTGGTGGAAAAAGGTAGAAAATATGGGTTAGCACAAAAATGTACTAAGTATGGAAGACATGCACAAAAATGTACTAAGTATGGAAGACATGCACAAAAATCCTTAAATCATGCAAAAAGGGAGATTTTTGTTGAAACCATGCACTTTATCATTTTTAAGAGCCATAATGCACAATAGTGTAAATACATAGTCAAACCAACTCATAAGCAACCCTAAGCCATACTTGTGCAATGCATAGACAAGATCCCATAATCTTATCTAAAGCTAAGTATCACTTTTAGGCCACAATCATCATACATATCATAACTTGTCCTCATCTATAGCCAATATTCATAAACAATGAAACATTCATGTTCATTAACTTGAAACAAGTAAAGTCACTCTTAACAACAATACATATCATACATGCATAATTCATAAGTCTTCATAGCATAGAGGAATCTCACCACAACCACTCTTGAAGCCTACTTGTGCAATGCGTAAATGGAGTCCCATACCCCCACTCATACTAAGTAGTACCTCTTAAGAATTCATAGTTATAGTTCATGCTCATGTTCTTGTCATAATTCATATTCTTACCATATAGGGAAATATAGCCTTAACCGACATAGACCATGTGAGCTACATGGAATCCGGTGTCTTACCCCCACACCGAAAAGAGGTGTCCTACTTGCCTAAGGGATAACTCATATATTAGCTTTTAGGTGGATCCAGTAGCTAAAGACCTATGTGGGCACATAGTTGTGGGATAAGTAGATTGCTACTAGAAACCCGGACTAACTAACGTAAAAGGTTTCCATCTCATGAGATAACTATTTTGGAAAGCCGGACTAACTAGTGTAAAAGCTTCCATCTCATATTCATATCCACTCAGTGCTAAGCATAATTCCCTTTAAAATTCATGTTAAGTCCTTACTTAAGTTCATGTTCATGAAAGAATGCACTAGGCACTCAAACCAACATGGTATCATAAAAGCTCATGGATTCATTAGGTGAGAATGTCCTTTCAACCTTAGAATCATCAATATGTGAATAAACCTTTCACATTATGTTCATGAGAATAACCTTTCAATCAACACAACCATATTATCATATTCATACACATATCATGCATAGTCATTTGTAAGGGTATGGGGAGGATGATCTTGCAGGAACACTACAATTACACAATAGTCATAGGATCTTCACTTTCTAAGTGAATCATAAGCTCATACACAATTCCCATCAACATGTACAAACTCTCATAATTTACCCTTCAAGGCTATGAATCAAACTCAACCCACACATCTAGAATTTTTACATTAGATAGGAGAATATAATGATTCAATAACTCAATCAATATAAACATAATCAATTGACATGCTTCTATAATCAATCAACCCACATCATGAATTCACAATTTAGCCATATAGGGGAATCATGGGTTCTTGGGGGGATTTTTTTTTATCATAAATCAATAATTAATCATCAATTCAACCATAATCCACCATAGTCAACCATAATCAACCATAAATAAACAATTCAAAACGTTTTAAAAGAGAACCCGTGACTTAGATTGAAACCCTAGGTTTTGGGGAAATTGGAAGCTTTGAAATTAAGTTTTGAAGGGACTCTATGGGTGAAAGCTACCTATATAGGAAAAGCCACCATACATTGAATAAGAATCTCCAAGAAATTTGAGGAAGAACCCTTGAATTTGCCAAACCCTAGCTCCAAGTCTACTCTTCTTCTTCTTTGGGTTTTAGAGAGAAAAATATTGTGAGGAAGATGAAGTTTTAGTTTGATTTGGGTGTTTGAGTATAATGACTTATTTTGGGAAATTTTGACTCAAAAACAACTTATATAGTACCCCTAAAAATACCCAAAACGACCTCACTTTAATTGGACTAAAAAGGAAAACACTTAATTGACCCTCATTTAAGTGACCCCGTCAGGCACCACGAGCCACCTTCACGAGCCGTGGTGATGACCACGGTCCGTGGTCCCACTCGTGAAGGTGGGGCAGTAGCTAGGCACTTGGTGCCTTAAGCTCACAAGCCCAAGGCATTACCACGAGGGGCTCCATGAGCCGTGGTCTCTCTCGTGGTCCTTGAGGCAGTAGCTATGCTACTTTGTGCCACAAGCTACTTTGCCCAAGGCATCTTCACGAAGGGCTCCATGAGTCGTGGTCCCTCTCGTTAAGTTGAGGTAGTAGCTTGGTTAATTGGTGGCCACTCTACCATGGCCAAGGCAAGTTCATGAGCTACCTTCACGAGTCGTGGTGTGGACCATGATCCGTTGTCCCACTCGTAAAATTGGGGCAGTGTGCTCCAAGCTAGGGGCAACCTTGGCCTTTGGCTTGGCCCCTTTTCCTTGGCACTTGCCTCTTGGCCTTGACCCTTATAACCCTCATTTCAACTCTAGATGGTCTTCAAATATACGGGGAGTCATTTTATGATTTTTACCCTTACGTTTAGGCTCTAGTTTAACCTACTATTTTCCGGAGTGTTACGAATATCTTGTTAATTACTCCCTCTTTCTAAAAATAGTTGTCCACTATTGACTTGACACACCCCTTAAGAAATTATAAATGGAAGGGTAATATTTACTATATCACCCTTTGAATATAATAAATACAATGTCTTGAAAAATGTAATAGGAAAATGACTATAATTAATGATAAGGGTAAATTAGGAACTAAGTGTAAAATTATTCATGGATTTCATAAAGTGGACAAGTATTGTTGGACATCAATTTTTAATATAGTGGACAAGTATTATTGGATGGAGGGAGTACATATGAGCCTTTAATTTCTTACTTGACTCCTAGTCCCAATAATACTTTTGTTACTATTTTTTTTGCCTTTTTTTGGTAGGTAGGAAATTTCAATCAAAGTACACATCCTCACATGTAGGGTGTTTGTGATTTGAATAATAATCGAACTAAATCAAAAAATGAATAATAATTGTCATGTCATCACGAATGCATTTCACACATTTTATACTTTTATCTTATTCTCAAAGAAATGCTCAAATGGTTCAAATTTAAGTAAGTAGAGATGTTCAATAGGTACAACTTCTAATTGGGGTGTCTAAGTGAATTATGCGGACAACTTTAAGGGGTTACATATGACTTAAGCCATAAATAAATAAAAACAAACATAGTGAAAAATGTTTTAAATTAAAAATAAATAAATATGATCATTGACCAGATAGAAGTGTCACATCACTTTTCTAATATTTAGATTTATAAAAATAAATAAATAAATAAATAAAAACATAGTGAAAATTGTTTTAAATTAAAAAATAAATAAATAGGATCATTGACCAGATAAAAGTATCACATCACTTTTCTAATATTTAGATTTATAAGAAACAAAAAGGATAGTCAAATAAAAAGTCAAAAAAAGAGAAAAATAAATAAATATGATTCTTGATCAAAGAGAGATTCCAAATCACCTCTTCTATATCTAACTTTATTTAATTTACTCTATATTAAATAAAAATTTATACAAAACAAATTAATAATTAATGCAACAAATTAAAGTTATGTAAAATCAACAAGTTTCGCACAAAATAATAGGTCTTGTAGGCTCTTTGTGTTTGAGCTTGTCTTGGGTTCATGTTGCCGAAAGCTCCTTTCTTGTTGATTCCAACCCTTGATGTCCTTCAATTCCATTAAAAAAATGGAGAAAAAAATGAATAATATAATATAATACAATATAGAAGAAGAAGGAGGAGGAAATGAAAATGAAAATGAACATCCAACATAGCTAAAGATGATTGTTATTTATAGATGGGTTAAGCCATAATAAATCAGGTAGAAGAAAGTTGAGGAGACATTCTATTTAAGTGGAGAATGCGAAAAGATGAAGGTTTTTTGGTAACTCGTGAAATATCATTAGATGTAATATTATTTTAATTACTAAATAATTGATTAATTAATGAAAATAATGAAGTAAATGTTTTTTGAAAGGAGATAAAATAAATAAATAAATAGGTGTTTAGGCATGTGAATTTTTGTTGTAAATGTACCTCCATTAATAAAATATTTATAATAAATTAAGTACATTAACTTCATAATAAAATAACTGATTTAAATAAGAAAAAATGATCAAAAAAAAATAAAAAAAGATAAATATAAATAAAAGTCATAGATAGATGCGACATCATCTAGTTTATGTTCCTCCTTTGTTATATATAGATTTGCGTACATATATAATTGTGAAATAGACGCGACTTTTTTTTTTACTAAGAGTAGTGCCAACATGACTTTTTTTTTTTTTTTACTATCTTATAAAAGGGAGTTACTGCTGACACAGACAGGAGGTCAACATGCTTGCTTGGGATTTGAAAGGCAAATTTGCCCTTTCAGTTAAAATAAAATACTCCCTTCGTCCACAATTGTTTGGCAGGTATACTAAAAATAGATGTCCAAGATTAATTGTCAATTTAAACAATCAAGAAATAGTTAGTCACTTTTTCCAATTCTGCCCTTAATGATAGTGTAGTTCAATTGAAAAGTTATGTGGACTTTTGATATTCTTGGTATAGTAGGGTTATATTAGTCAAATGACACCTTGTATTAAATTTTCCTTGAGGGGTGTGCATGACCTTACCCTGACAAACAATTGTGGACGGAGGGAGTAATATCATTGGTCTAAAAAGAGGTTCCCAACATTTTAAAATATGATATAATTTTATTTGTTTAAATCTTTCTTAAATAGATGTCTGATATCTGAAATAGCAATAAATACTTCTGAATAATCATAATTTATAAAGCATAGCTTCCTCATTTATTGAGGAAAACACCGAGGTACACTATCATTCATTTTAAATAATGTTGGTAGAAACATTGTCAAGCTTGGTAAAAATATATTGTGAATGGTTATTGTACGTATTACTATGCATTCATACAAAGGCAAGCACATCATCAATGTAAATTTTCCAAATCAATCACAATAAATTAAGTCACAAATTTTATTTGACAATATAAATAGTTGATAGTGTTAGTGTATCCTGTCCAATAAACCAATATCCTCACAAGAAGACATAACATCTACTTTAACTTTTAAATCTAGAGATAAGAGAAGACCTAACTTTTTGTTCAATTGCAAGAGAACAATAGCAATGAAATAAAAGGAATCTATTAACCATTTTCAACCACAAAGACAGGAATGGTGTCCCACCTTGACATTACAATTTCAAGAATCTCTTGATCGGTTACATTTTGCGGAGACTTCTCTCCTTTTGACTGCTCAATAAAAGGTAGCAACATCTGCACACTAACAGTTTCATCATCCTTTTATGCCAAAACAATCAATAAACCGGAGAAATACGTTATTTGCACTTCAAAGAAGAAGTTGACAAAGAAATTGTCCCTCATATCCTGTTAAAACAGTAAGGAATAAGGCAATCCTAAAGAATTTTAGGATTCTCGTACTGCAACCATGAAATAGGGTGGTCTCTTTTTTATAAATACTACACAATTGATTATACAGAAAACATTCCAGAAGGAATTTGCTTAATAAGAGCACAATAACGTGTAGTACAAATATAAGCTACCAACATTATTAGGTTAAAATCTTGATTACAAAAGAAAATGATCTCTCAGAATTCCTTTTAACATGATCACAATGCTCAACCTCCTAGCTTCAGCATCAATTTCTTGCAGATACATGACTTCTCCTTGGAATGTCTCACCAGCATTCTCAAAAAGTAAACACTCAAAAATCAGCTACATTAATGACATTGTTTGTCATCCCCATAACATCAGGACCATAGTTTATTCAGATGTGCAATTTTAAAATTACAAAAGTCTAACAAACATCATCAGTTATGACAAAAGTTTCTGCCTCATATACATTTCCTTTTCCTGTGCTCCATCCCACATACATAGAGTAAGGAACTGCTGACTTATCATTTTGAAATTCATTTCAACCTTGATACCTTGCTTTTAAGGGCGAAACGAAGATGAACAACATTAATACGTGAAAAATCAAAAAAGGCCTCTTGTTGTATGTTACTATATATAACAAAGCAAGATAAGGGAATGACACTAACTCTACTTACTTTGGAAGAGTTCATAGCAGTTGGAAGGAGCTTAACATAGAATGTACAACAAAACATATTGCAACAGTATGATTCATTGCAGTTCTTTTATACAAGAGAAAGAGAGCTCGAACTTGGTTTCTATAGTGAACCTGCAAAGCACATAAATATGATAAAAATACAATCCAATTTCTTGATGCAACAGTTGAGTGAACTATAAGCGAGATGAATGTTTTGGCAAGGTTTATTGTGCTTTACCAAAACAAACTTAGCAGATGAACTATCTTTGCTAAATCAATAGAGAACCAAGGGTGATATCTTTTCAGGTTTATATTGATGGTGTTG
>JAJOOO010010324.1:0-25517 GCA_029582685.1 Solanum piurae
GCTTTTGAGAATGAACTCAACTTTAAACTCTTGACTTAACTCGGAACTCGATACTCTTTACTTAACTTGAAACTCTATACCCTTTTACTTGACTTGAACCTGGAGTCTTAAAATGAAGTTAAAACGTTCAACAAAAACTCTTGAACAACTTTGAAAACTTGCTTGACTTACTTTTTAACTTCACTTGACTTTGATCCTAACTCGCCTTGAATTGAATTATGGATTCAAGGTATAAGACCACATGTTTATGGACGAGTTATTGACGTTTAGACGTACCTTGGAGTGTTGAAAACAACTATGAAACATAGGTACATTACCAAGAAACATGCATGAGAAACTGAGAAATGAAAGGGGAAACTTGGCGTCCTTGGCGCTCTGCAAGGCGCGAAGCGCCAGCCCTCGACTTCAGAAGGGGCCTTCTGGCGCTCTGCTAGGCGCGCCTCCCCAAGGGCTGGACTTCAGAGTCCCTTTTGGGGGGCGCTGGCAGGCGCGACGCCCCACCTTTTTTCCCCGAAAACTCGACTTTTCTCCTTCTTTTCTCCAACTCTAAGCCCTCTCAACCCCAAGGGTTCCAACACCAAACACTTAGAAACAATAAAACCCCTCAACAACACAAGATTTAACTCAAAAACACCACCGGAAACACACACCAAACCAACAAGAACTTCAACACAACACAACTACAACTCCAACAAACATCACCACAAGACTTCAACAAACACAACTAAACCTTTTCTCGAAATTAAAACGAACTTGGCGTGTGGGAGAAAAATCAACCCAACACTATGATATCACATACCTAGTAGGGATCACCCCCGACGATATCCACGACGATCTTGGTCAAATCCTTGCTTGATCTTCTCTTCTTCCTCTTCTTCTCCTCTTCTTCCTCTTCTTCTCCTCTTCACTCTCAAACCCTTGCTCTCACTCTTTTTAAAATGGGAAAAACTGATCTAAAATCAGCCTAACACACTAATATAACCAAGGGAATTGGTTAGGGAAAAGACCAAAATACCCTTACATTTTCCGGACGGATTTCCCTGCCAACTGTCCAACTTCCAAAGGGTATAACTCACTCATACGAACTCGGAATCGAGCAAACTTGACGGCGTTAGAAAGATCGTTCCACGAGCTTCGCAAAAATAACTGGAACTACACCTAAATCATCCTTATCTGGGAGTTATGTCTGCTCAAAGTTGGCCAAAAACTCATTTTTTTTCCATAACCAAATTTCCAGATTTTAAAATTCTTTCCAAAATGACTAATTCCAATTCTAAGCCTCTTCATCGTTATTTCAAAATGCCGGATGTTACACTAAGGTACATCTAAACATCATGAAATCATCCATAAACATGAGATCATGAACCTTGAATCCATAATTCAATTCAAGGAAAGTTAAGATCAAGGTCAAAGAAGTTAAGAGTCAAGTCTAGAAGTTAAGGAGTAAGTCAAAGCAAAGTTTCTTAAAGTTTTCAAGAGTCTTTAACAATGTTTTAAATTCATTTTAAGACTCAAGTTTTCAAGTTAATCAAAGAGTAAAGAGTTGAGTTCATTTCTCAAAAGATATTAGGGAACTAAGTATTCCCAAAGAAGTTTTTAAATGTTTTTCACATTTAAATAAGAAAGAAAACCTTGATTTTCAAAGAGCCTTCGGGCTAGTTTTCAGAAAAGAGTAAATGCTTTCATAATTAAGCAAGAGGGGAAACTTTGATTTCCACTATAGCCTTTGAGCTAAGTTTTTGAGCACTAATCTCAAATCACAGAAGAAGTATGTTTTTAAACATAAAGAACTAAGTATATTTTTTGGAGTAGTATTGAGCACCGATATGGGGATGCGAGTTCGTATTAACTCAAGTCTCCATAAACCATATAGCCATCATGGGTAGAAAAGGGTCATACTTTTTAGATGAATCCATTTCGCATAGACTAGTGGATCCACTTAGTGAAGTTAGCTTCCTATATCACGACAAGGTATAGGATGGGCCTTGGCAGCGTGAGGTAAAGCGTTGTATCATCACTATAATTCTTAAGTGATGGTTGTCGGTTAGAGAAACTCCCACAGCAGTAGTAGCATGGTTTCTCAAGGGGTTTTGCTTAGTGTGAATGGGGGTATGTGACTTCATTCATGCATTGCACAAGTAGACTTTGAGAGGGAGCATGGTTTGTCTTTTTATGATATTATGATTATGAATTGACAACATGTTTTCAACAGTTTTTCTTTATATTGCACTTGTTTTAAACTGCTTTATAATGAAATGAGTTTATTTAAGTATTCAGGAGTTGAGAAGATTCAAGGTAAGTGTTTCTTTCATAATCTCTTTCAAGCCTATGTTGTTTTAGTAGTCCAACTCGCATACTCGTACATTCAATGTACTGATGCCAGTTGGCCTGCATCGTCTTATGAAGCAGACGTAGGTAACCAGGATCGGCATCCAGCACATTTGTTGATCCAGTGAGCAGTTCAGAGTCTGTTAGTGAGCCTCTTTGCATTCCAGAAGACTCATTTACATTGCTTTCAGTTTTAGTATTAGTTCATTAGGATGTCGTGGCCCTGTCCCGGCATCCATCTCAGTTTTAGAGGCTTCATAGATAGTCAGTTAGATGTTAGTTCATTTGTCATCATTTTGTTATTGACTTATGTTCAGATTTGAGTTGCCATTTTGGCTAAGTTAAATGTTTATTTTTAAAACATTTTGATTTCAGTTCCAGATAGTTGAGTCAGTTAGCATTTCAATCATTGTATTAATGTTTTAAGTCTTCCGCTAAGTTAAGTAAGTCAGGCCAAGGGTTCGCTCGGGGCCAAAAATGGTCTTCGAGTGCCAGTCCCTTCCAGGGTGTAGGCTCGAGACCCAACCTGAGACCCGACTCGAGACCCGACCTCAACTACAACTCGGGACGTGACCCCGACCTCGAACCCTAATGGAGACCCGACCTTAACTTGACCCCGAGACTCGAATCGAGACCCGACCTTGAGAGCCAATCCGATCAAGACCGTACCTTGACTGGCACCCGATACCCGAATCGGACCCGAGACCCGATACCCAATCCCGACCCGAGAGCCGACCTTGACTCAAGACCTAACCCCGACATACAACTCAAGACCTCTCCATAGACCCAACTTGACACCCGACCTGAGACCCGACTACGACCCGAGATCCGACCCTGAGACCCGACCATGACACTAAATCCGAAATTCAATCTCTAATTCGAACTCGAGATCTGACCTGACTCAATTCAAAATTCGGGAGTTGGGTCTGAAATCGAGGTTGAGTGTCGGGTCTCGAATTTAGAATCAGGAGTCGAATCTATAGGATTAGTATTGTGAATCAATACCCAAGACTTAGGTTATGTTGGAAAGTTGAAGTGTGAAGTTCAAAATGATACTTTTTTAAGGAAGTCATTTTTCTTAAATTTGAGGAAAACAAGTTGATTTGAAAAACATTTTCCAAAATATTTAAGCCAATCAAACATGAGAAAATTAAAAAATATTTTCCTTCATACCAAACACACCCTAAATCCTTCATTGTTGTCCTACCCATCAAAAACAACCAACATAAGTATATTCATAAAATCAATATTAAAAGTGATAACAAAAGCATTAAATATGAGGCAAATGATAGTTGAATATATGACTTATTCTTATTGACTTCACATCATCAACGTTTAGCATTTTAATATTCATGTTTTTATAATATACTATGGAGTATAACAAATGTGCAGCATAGTAGTTGTTATTTAAGTACAAATTATATAAGATAATTAGATATACTCGTTTGATGTTAATGATTATTGCCCACTAAGTATCCACTTCTTTCTGTTTAAGGCACGAGCCACTTATTAATATTCATAAGTTTATCTTCATAATTTCCAATATGATTCTCTCAGCCTAATCAAATCACGGATTATTATGTGTATAATTGACAACTTGTCATCTAAAAAATAATTAACGTTAATTTTTTTATTTTTTTCATTGCCAAAAAAAATGTTATGGCATAACCATACAAATATTATGATATGTTTAATAATATAAATTTTTAAAATCTTTCTTAAACTTGGTGCACAATAATCAAATTTTGCCAAAAGAACTGAGGGAGTAATTAACTAATCATTAGCTATAAGACGTTGTAATTTGATAGCTGGTTTGGAGGTGAGTTATGCAGGTATTAAATTCAGTAAAAGTTATATCATATTGGGTAATTGATTAAGAGGTAAACTATTCATGTCTAAAATTAAGGGAAAAGACTCAAATATATCATCAAACTTAGAGAAAAAAAACTCATTTATGTCATTGTTGAATTTGACTCATTTATGCATCGCTGTTTGAGAAAAGATTAATCCATGCCAGTATGTTTTAACTTTGATTTTGCAATGCCATTTTTTTTAACCTTAATGAGACCCCAAACAACTTTTAAACATTTTTCAATTGGAGTTTTGGATCAAATGTATTTTTTTTGTTTCTTCTTCCTCAAGAACAGACGAAGAACATTAAGAACTCCCAAATTTCCAAGTTCTTAATTTTTTTACAAAATCACCTCAAATTCCAAGAGTAGCTTCCCTCCAAGCTAGATACCAAAACTCAATATTTTTTGAGCTTGAATTCAAACTAACTCAACAAGACTCACTTGAAATTTCCTCAAAGTTTCAAATTTCAACATTATTTAATGGTAGAATTTTCTCCACAACTCCAAATTACTTGAAATTTTGAACATAAATTTAAAAAAACACTAGGAAATAAAGATCTTAGTGTCAAAATAACAACAAAAACATGAATTAAAACAATTTTTTGAATTTGTGGGATTGATTTCCATTTTTTTTTAAAAATATTTTTTCTTACCCATGGGTATTTTTAACTTCAAAAATTATTTTAGAATTTTGATTTTTAAAAAAATAAATAATACTCCCTCTGTCCCAATTTATGTGACTTACTTTCCTTTTTAGTCAGTCCCAAAAAGAATGACAAATTTCTATATTAAGCAACAATTTAACTATAAAATGTCTATTTTACCTTTAATGAAATGATTTACAGCCACACAAATTTCTATCATTCATTTTGGACCCCAAGTTTTAAAAGTCTTCAATTCTTTCTTAAACTCCGTGCCGAATCAAACCACCTCACATAAAATGGGACGGAGGGAGTAATTAATAACGTGGCTGAATTATAATTGACCACGAGTAAAAAATTATAATGGAAGTTGAAAATTTGGGAGTTCTTGATGTTCTTCATGTGTTCTTGGTGTTTTTTAGGAAGAAGTAAAAAGAGTACATTTAATCCAAAACCCCTATTTAAAAGTGTTTAAAGTTGTTTCGGGTCTTGTTGAGGTAAAAAATAGTTTAACAAAATCGGAGTTAAAAAATAATGACATGGATGAATTTTTTCTATAACGACAAGACATAGATGAGCCAAACTTTAACGGATGACATAAATGAGTCTTTTCTCAAAGTTGAGTGACATATTTAAGTTTTTTTCCCTTAAATTAATATTTTGTTTGGGTTGGAGTTTACAAAACCACATAACTAATATATGTATATTATTTTATAAAGGATAGAAGGTGGAATAACTCATACATGTATAACTAATATATAAATAAATAAACTCTGGATATGATAATAATATATAGATTGTCTCACTAATACATACGTGCATAACTCTAATAAGCTAGTTGTCTATATTAAGTTGCAACACTAATTACTAGAATGAATATCAAATTTTGCCAAAAGTATAGAGATGGGTTCAACATCACAAATTGTATCCATGTCGAAAAGGATAATAAAGCCCTCTTCTCCTACTCCTTGTTCACCCATGTGCCAAACAAGTTTTATTCAGTGTAATTTCGTCCTAAAAAGATTGAGAATTTGATGTTCTTGAGTTGTATTCTTGAATTGCTTTCGTTCTTGAATTTGGGATGAGATTGAGGAGTTCTTGAGAGTTTAAGATCGATTATTAGAGTTGTTTTGAGTTAGATTCTTGTGTATATGTTGTGGGTACCTGAATCTAAAGAGATATGGAGAAAAATAATCGAATCTGGGCGAAGAGGGGCTGGAAAACGAAGAAGAAAATCAGTCGGGCAAATCTGGGCATTGGCTCCGCATCGCACACCTGCTCCCCAGATTTGGTAAAAATCATTCCGCGTACCGTTCTGCCTCAAAAAGTATTTTTGCGGCCAAAATTTAAATACATCTCTGAGTCGTGGACCAGCTTTCAGAAAGTGAATTCTTGATATTTTCTCATGTTTAGCTATCTAAAAATTCTCATAAACATCATGAGATCTTTTATATCACAAATCTCAATCCTTGAATCCATAATTCAATTCAAGAATCAGTTAAGAGTCAAGTCAAGAGAAGTTCATAGAGTCTTCCAAAAGTCTTTTACAAACGATTTAACTTTATTTTTAAACTTGAGTTTTGAGTTCAGTAAGGAGTAAAGTTGAAGTTCATTTCTTCAAAAGTATATGGGGACTACGCATTCCCAAAGAGTTTTAAATGTTTTCACATTTAAATAAAAATGGAAACTAAGATTTCCAAAGAGCCTTTGAGCTAGTTTTCAGAAAAGATTAAATGCTTTCAAAATTAAGCAAGAAGGGAAATTGAGATTTCCAAGATAACTTTTGAGCTAAGTTTTTGAGCAATTATCTCAAATCAAAGAAAGAAGTATGATTTTAAACATAAGAGCTAGTATAATATTTTGGGAGTAGTATTGAGCACCGATATGGGGGAGAGTTCAGATAACTCACAGCCCCCATAAATCATGTAGCCACCATGGGAAGAAAAGGGTCATACTTTTAGATGATTCCTTTAGTATTTTTTAGCATAGACTAGTGGATCCGCTTAGTAGTTCAGGTTCTATACCCCTCTATACCCCCGACAAGGTATAGGACGGCCCTGGCAGCGTGAGGCAAAATATTGTATCATAATGATAGCGCAAAAGTGATGGTTGTCGATTAGAGAAACTCCCACAACAGTATTTCGTATTTTTATATACATCAGAAATATTTGTATTTTCATATACAAACAGAGTTCATAATGTATCTTTGCATACATACAGAGTTATTATTGTATTTCTAAATACACAGAGTTAAGAACCATGTTTTAAAGCTTTTCTTTATACTGCATTTATTTACACTGTTGTATTTTGAAATCAGTTCAGTTCAGTTGAGTGTAACATCTCACAATTTGAAATAACTAGAAAGAAGCAAATAATTGGAAATAGTCATTTTTGGAAAGAATGAAAATCAGGAAATTTGTTTAAGTTAGGAAAAGTTGAGTTTTGGCCAACTTCAAACGGACATAACTTGCAGATCAGTATGAGTTAGAGGTACTTCCAGATATGGTAGAAAAGCTCTTGGAATGATATTTACGACGCTGCTGAGTTTGCGTGATTCTGAGTTTGTATGAGTGAGTTATTCCCTTTGAAAGTTGGACTGTTGGAATAAGGAAAGTCCAATCCGAATTTTGAAAGGGTAGTTTGGACTTTTCCTCCCAATTATTTTATTTCATTTTTGGTAATTAAGTTAAGGTCTAATTAGAATTAGATCAGTTTACGCTTTTACCAAAATACGCTAGGGCTTGGAGAAAAGAGAAAAGAAGACGAGAAAGGAGAAGAGAAGCAAGATCCGTCAAGATCGTCGAGTTTAGCTTGTGAATTTCGTCGGAGGTGATCCCTACAAGATATGTGAGATCACATAGCATTGGGTTAGTTCACCCACATGTCAATCATGATTCAATTTCAGCGAAGTTATTAGATTTGAAAGTAAATCCTTGAGTTCTTGATGAAATTCGTTGAATTCTTGTGGGTTGTGTTGATTGGAGTTTTCTTGAGATTCATTCATGTTATTAGTTGTGTTTTTCGAGTATAATTTGATGTATATTGAGTGTATTGATGATTCTAAGTGTTTGGGGAAAGAACCAGTCGAATGTAGAGGGTTTAGAGTTGAAAAACGAAGGAGGAAATTCGTAAAAATCTGGGTAAGGGGGTTGGGGCGCCGCGCCTCAAAACAGTCTTTGAAGTTTGGGTCTTGGGGCGCCGCACCAGCCAGAGTGCCCCACCCAGCTCTCTGAATTTTCAAGGCTGGCACCCCGCGCCTCTCAGAGCGCCAGGGACGCCAGTTCTTCCAATTCGCCACCTTTTCGTACTAGTTCCTTAGCAATGTACCTATGTTTTCTAGTTGATTCCAACACTCTAAGGTACATTTAAACATCATGAAATCATCCATAAACATGAGATCATGAACCTTGAATCAATAATCCAATTCAACGAAAGTTAAGATCAAAGTCAAGAGAAGTAAGAGTCAAATCAAGAGAAGTTCTTAGAGTTTTCCTAAAGTTTTTTCCAAATATTTTAACTTTGTTTTAAGACTTAAAGTTCAAGTTGAGAAGGATTAAAGAGTAAAGTTTGAAGTTCATTTCTTCAAAATTATATGGGGACTATGTATTCCCAAAGGTTTTAAAATGTTTTCACATTTAAACAAGAAAGGAAACCTCGATTTCCAAAGAGCCTTCGGGATAGTTTTCAGAAAAGAGTAATCGCTTTCTAAATGAAGCAAGAGAGGAAACTTTGATTTCCAAGATAACCTTTGATCTAAGTTTTGAGAACTAATCTCAAATCACATGAAGGAGTATGTTTTAAACATAAGAGCCAATATCATATTTTTGGGAGTAGTATTGAGCACCGATATGGGGGAGAGTTCAGACAACTCACATCCCCCATAAACCATGTAACCATCATGGGTAAAAAAGGGTCATACTTTTTAGATGATTCCTTTAGTGTTTTTTAGCATAGACTAGTGGATCCACTTAGTAGTTCAGGTTCTATACCCCCGGCAAGGTATAGGACGGCCCTGGCAATGTGAGGCAAAATATTGTAGCATCACAATAGCTTTTACGTGAGAGTTGTCGGTTAGAGAAACTCCCACATAAGTAATTGAATTTTTAAATACACAGTTTATTTATATTTTTACATACATCTCAAAGTTATATGTATCTTTTCATACACACAGAATTGACATCATGTTTTAAACAACTTTTATTTATATTGCACTTGTTTTAAACTAATTTATACTGAAATGAGTTCAGTTATGTTGAGTTGAGTTGAGCCAGGTAAGTTCTTCAGATTCTTTTCTAGCCTATGTTGTGTTTAGCATTCCAACTCGCATACTCGTACATTCAATGTACTGATTCCAGTTGTCCTGCATCTTATTATGATGCAGACACTGGTAACTAGGATCGGCATCCAGTGCATCATTGATCCAGTAAGCACTCCAGAGTCAGTTGGTGAGCCTCCTTGCATTCCGAAGGACTCCTTTTTATTGCTTTCAGTTCTTTTCAGTATTTCATTTGTTAGGATAATCTGGGGTCCTGTCCCGAAATCCATCTCAGTTGTTTTAGAAGCTTCATAGACAGTCAGATGTTAGTTCTTTAGTATTTTCATTGTCATTATCTTATGTTGAGACTTAAGTTTGCCTTAATGGCCAGTTAAATGTTTCCTTTTCCAGTTTATTTCATAGATATATCTGTGTTGAGTTAAGTCTTCCGTTGAGTAAGTAAGTCAGGCCAATGGTTCACTTGGGGCCAACAATGGTTCTCGAGTGCCAGCCACGTCCGGGGTGTAGGCTCGGGGAGTGACATTGAGCCAGGTAAGTTCTTCAGTTCCTTTCAAGCTTAAGTTATGTTTAGCATTTCAACTCGCATACTCGTACATTCAATGTACTAATGTCAGTTGGCCTGCATCTTCTTATGATGTAGACACATGTAACTAGGATCGGTATCCAGCGCACCGTTGATCCAGTTAAGCATTTTAGAGTCTTGTGGTGAGCCTCCTTATTTTTCGGAGGATACCTTTTATTGCTTTCAGTATTATTATCAGTTCATTAGGATGTCGTGGGGATTGTCCCGACATCCATCTCAGTTGTTTTAGAGGCTTCATATATAGACAGTCAGATGTTAGTTATTGAGTTTCTATTTCCTGTTTTAATGATTGAGACTTGAGTTGCCACTTTTGGCCAGTGAATGTTATCTTGATATATTCTAAGTGTTTATTGAGCAGTTCAGTTTACTTTAAAAGTATTTTTCTTCATGATTTAAGTCTTCCGCTGAGTAAGTAAGCCAGACCAAGGGTTCGCTTGGGGCCAGCAATGGTTCTCGAGTGCCGGCCACGTCCAGGATGTAGGCTCGGGGTGTGACATATATAATAATTTTGTAGCATTTTCTTGTCCAATTTATTATGAGATTTTGCAATTTGTTCAACATTATTTTTTTTGGTGAAAATTCAGAATATAGTGTTTGAGATTTTTGTTTTAAATTTCATGGATAAGAAAATTTCTTATAAGATTCTCGTAAGAAGTCGGGATGATGATTTTGATGAATACAAATTAATGTATATCAATCTCGATTTGACCAAATGTATACAAATTTATTGCATGAGTGTGGATCAATGGATACAAAGATAAATACGAATCAATGTATACATACTGCAGTTACTGTATAAATAATAAGCTAAATTACATGTAAAATTTATAAAATAAAATTGTAGGTATACATGTATCATATTAATCTCTTCATGTATACATTATATAGTTACAACTATAATTGTTGTCAATATTCTTATGTATATAAATAAAATATAATTTATGTATACATATTATAGTTATCATATACATCAACTAAATTTACATGTCAATCTTTATGAATGGGGAATTGACACGAATATACAACACCTAACATAAATTGACTACAAAATATAGTTTATGTATAGATATTACAGTTATCGTATACATCAACTAAAATTTACATGTCAATCTTTTTGACTAAAATTTTATGTATACATATAGTATATTAAACTTTTTATGTATGCATTATGTAATTGCAACTATACTTGTTGATACATCTGATGTTGAAGATGCTGAAAATTCTGGGCAGCATGTTTTGCAAGTTGCAAACGAGAATCCAACTAAAATCTGGACACTGATTGCACACAAAAAATCAACTAGTAGTCGGATCATTTTCTCTACTAGTCAAAATAATTCTCCATGTAGTGAAAAGGGTCCGACTGGAAATTTTCATGACAGTGAGAAGAGGCAAGATACTAGTAATGCCTCAAGAGACCTATTATGTTCGAATAGCTTTGATGCTTTATCGAAGACTACTGGAAAACAAGTAAGGTTAACAAAGAATGACAACGATTTGATTCAAGAAAACAAGTCTCACCACCTGCTTTAAATAGCAAATTAAGTCCAAAAGCTCCCATATTTGTGCCTAAATGTGTTCTTGCAAAGAAGAATGAGTCAAGGACGACCTTAGTGTCAAATACAATTGATTTGGGTGAGGATTCTCTTGATGAAGATGGAGTGGATTTGGGTGAGGATTCTCTTGATGAAGATGAGGAAGACAATATGTTGGACATTTGCTTTGATAGAGTGGCTAGGGAAGGAGATATATCACCTAGGCAACAAAGAAGTGGAAGCAACAAAAGCAAAAAGAAGACACATGGAAGACAACATAATTGGGATGGTAAAATGACTGAGGAGTTTGTTCCAAGGCACCTACCGATGCAACAAGCAAAGCAAAACCATTTGACAATATCAATAGGTTCAACTAGATCCAATAAATCCATAAAGAAGGTATGAATCATCAAGTATTGTTGGATTGGTTTGAAAAAGAAGACAAGAGAAAAATACTTCAAGTTACTTTTGATGGGCAATCAATCTTTTTTAATTCATGCTTTTGTAATAGAAAGTTTAAGGCTGGTAACTCAACTTTCTTCTTGATTGACATATTTTTACATTATTTAAGCATACTCATTTGTAATATCATCATGGAGTGTATTACAAACTCTGTGATAATCAGAAAATACTGAGTTCTCTCTAGCTCTTATTTTCTTCATACTTGTTAGGTAACAGAAGTTAGGTACTTCATTAGGATTAGTAAGGTAAGGCCTAACCCCCCTTGCTTGTACTTGTCCCTATTGATATTTTTTATGTTTAATAAAAGACCGCTAGACACTGTCTAGTGGTAAATTTGCTTCTTCTTTTTTTTAAAAAAAAAAAAAACTATGCTTGTTTTTTATTTTCTTATGTATACAAACAAATATAATTTATGTATACGTATTGCAATTTTTAATAAAAATCGTTGTTTTTATTAGTATTTAACTAATTATTATCATTTTTTGACGATTAATATACGTTAATTGAGGATTGAAAATATATTTTTTATGCCTTCAAAGTAGTCACAATTTCTTTAATGAGTTAATTAAAGAATTAAAAGAAAAAGTGGGTGTAGCATTCTTTAATGTGTTAATTAAGGATTTCGTTTTCATTTTTTAAAAATAGCAGCAGACAATATGCTAATAAAAAAATGAACCCCAACATTGTGGCTACTTTATGTCAATTATTTTTATATCATATTTTGTCAAATACTTTTAAGCTATTTTGTGCCAATTTATGTTGGGGTGTTGTTTATTGATGTCATTTCTCCATTTATCTAGACCTAAGTTCGTTATCATCCAGGCTAAAAATCAATTCTTCCGTCCATATTTCAACTTAATTACTCCAATTAATTGCCCATTACCTTCAAACTTTATAGTAATAGTTTGTTATTCATGCCAAACTTTTAGATGTCACTTAAAATTTAAACCAACTATTGATTTTATAACTTCATAGTAATGAGTAGTTTGTTATACTGCTTTAAATTAAATGCTCACCAGCAATATCAAACGCCCTCGATGTTCGGTGCATGTATTAATTAAAACTTCAATTAAATTTGAATCGCGCATTGTAGGGTCAATTCTTGGGAATAACACTTCTAATGAAATTTTCTACATACCAAGGATTCAAATTCGCATAGTCTAGAATACGCCCACTCTAGGCTAGCCCTATTATCTATACTCCGGTCTAAATTAATTTGTGTATCCTTTTTGTTCACAATTCTCAAAAGAATTCTTTATATTGAATTAAGAATATAATAATTAATGGAGAAGAAAGACTGTAATATTTCTATCATAAAATGAAATATGTTGTAAATTTGAATAAGAAGAGATATTCCAAATGACGAATCTTATTAGTTCTAATCTTTTGATTTTTAATTTTCGTTCGAAAGTAACCAAAATAAAATCCTAGCTAAACTAGTAAAATATCAAAAAGTTACACTTAGGGTGTGTTTGATAATGAATGAAAAATATTTTTATAAAAATAAGTGGATTTTTTATTTATTTTCTTCACACTACTAAAAGATTACATACTATTTTTCCACTAAAAAAAATACTCAGTGGCAATTCCACACATACTCTTATTGAATTCACGAGAAAAGAAAAAATAGTTAGTAATGTTCTCATACGGAAAAATTAGGAAGCTTCCCACTATTTTAGTGAGAATCTGTTTCCCACCATTTATTTTTCCAGTGAGTTGGTTTGGTGGAAAATAAGTGGGAAAATCATGATTTATAACACAAATTTTCCACTGATTCGTCGTGATGGGAAAATCATGTTCTATAACACAAATTTTCCACTGATTCGTCGTGATGGAAAAATCTTTATTTCTATTAGTACTTGTGTTTAGTACGTAAGCAAAAAATATTATCCTAAAAGTATTTGTAAATATTCTAGATAAATACGATGGGAGGGAGGTGGTGGGTAGAGGTAGGGTTTGTAGGGTGGTTCTGGTGAAGATGGGGTGTGTTGGAGGATGGGAGGACACTTGTGAAAATTGTTTTTCCTACTTCTACTAAAAAAATAAATCATTTTCCTCATTTTTAAGGAACTTATTTTTCTAAAAAAAAAATCTCAACATACCCTTAAAGGAAAAATTCAAAAATTTAATGTTCATAAAACAATAATTCTTTCAGGGAAGACATATTGTTGTATAATTAATGATGGTTAGTACATTTCAGTAGTATAAATTAAGTCCTTTTCCATAAACAAAATTATAATGATCAGAGAGTTGAAGAAGGAGAAGTCATCATTTTAAAAATAGGGAAAATTACAAAAATATACTACTTAAAACTTTTATTAACAAAATATCAATATACTTATATTTAATTACAAACTAAGTTTTTAAATTACATACATAACAAAACATTTAATTTTTGTATTTATTTAATTTATTTTACAGATTTTTCTCTCTCATACTATTAGTATTTTGTGCCTTTTATATGGAGTATAATTAGGATATTAATATTTATCAAATATTATTTCTCCTAAAAAAGTTTCAAATACACGCGTTTCATTACTTTTATTTTTTTTCCTTTTTTAGGCTTAGTGGACCTTTTGGGGATTATAATTAGTTTATTCCTTTTTTGATAAAGTTATATGCTAATTTTATAGGATTGATAATTATTATTTACTTTTTTTTTTTTTTTTTCAATCACAGTTTTACTCTTTTACGTTACTTTGTTTTTCTATATATTGATTTTCTCTCTCTTAATTTTTTATTCAATCAAATCATATTATTAATGGAAGCCTTCTCTCACATTTTTACCATTATTTTCATCTAGGTAAAAAACATGTAGGTTTCATCAAGTATGCATAGTGTTTTCACAATTATAACTGCATCGTAGTTTCACCAAATATGCAACCATGTAATATATAAACATACATACATATCAATTATATAACCATCATTTTACCAATAATTATTACTATTTTATACCTTTTAAATATATCAATTATATAACCATCATTTTACCAATAATTATTTTACTACTATATATAAATATACTATTTTATACCAATAATTATTACTATTTTATACCTTTTAAATATACTACTATATATCAATAGATATTGCATAAATATTTTGAAAATCTTTATTACTGTAATAGGCTGAACAATAGTTTTCACAATGTTTGTTATTGTATCTGATAGCAACAATTGCATGACTATATGAAATTTCATCATGTTGAAATTTTTCACAACTACACATGTCAGAAATATTTTAGCATGATCTGTAAATATATGAAGATACTATTAATAAAATTACTACAAAAATTCATATACAAAGTTCAATTTAACCATTACAAAGTCTTATTCACCAATATATACTCAAATATATACGTAAAACACTTTGGTGTATCTAAAGTTGATTTTTTGGTGTATTTTTCAAAATTATGAATCTTCAATGGTGGGAACGGATCAGTCACAACATATTTGAGTTCCAACTCAAAAACGATCGTGTCCACACCTAATTGAGAAGCAGTAGTATTAATCAAGTCTTGGTAATTGGTGTCCATATCATATCACTTCTTCAATCTTAAAATTCAGATACTTTCCTGCGACATTACAAATATTTGTTAGTCAAAATTCAAAAAAAATTGGTGGCAGATAACAAAAATACTCATTAACAACATAAATTGGACCAAAAAATACACCAACACATACATCAGGCTATTAGCTTGGTGTCAGTTCGTAACAACAAATATACCATCATATGTACCAGATCACATACCAATCCATTTTTTCAAATTGATACATACATCAGGCTATTAGTTTGGTGTCAGTTCGTAGCAACAAATATACCATCATATGTACCAGATCACATACCAATTCAAATTTTTCAATTTTATATTTTATTAGGATACCACCAACCAACATATGAACCTTTTTTCTAATTATTACATTATATACACCAACTTAATAACTATAATACGGACAATAATGTAACATACTTTCGAACCAAATCATATGAAACCTAAACTTTAATATATAAAAAAATTGACACTTTAGTTTACAACCAAATCATATGTTGTTATTGTAATTAAACCAAAATTTCGAGGATCCAGAACATAAATCAAATTAGATGAATTCAGTTTCACCAAAATAGACAAACTAAACGAAACGAATAACTCTCAAAAAGTACAAAATAGATATTTGTGATAAATCATATATAACCACGTGATAAAACACCATGCGAACTATTTTATACAATTACCTGATGAGTCCCATCATCGGTTGTGTTGAATTAGAATTGAAAAATTATTGGTATTCATTTTTCAATAGTAGTTCTTATCAGAGAAGGGGAGTTTTGTTTTGGTAGAAAACTTTTATTGGAAGATAATATATAACAAATTTGAATAAATAAGAAAGGTAAAATAATTGGAGAAATTTATGGGAATAGTGATAAGCGTGGCTGATTTGGAAATCTTTTTAAAAAAAATTTAAATTCTACTTTTGAAAAAAAAAATTGCTATATGAATGGAAAAAAAAAGTATTGCTATTTTGGTGTAAATACGGTTCTTAATTTATATACTAAAAATATCGGCCCTTTTAAATATTCCACTCTTCTTTGAGTCGACTAGCTAGCTGCTATGGGAATAACATATCTACCAAGTTCTATTGTAACGTCTTTGATGCCTCCCGAATTAATGAAACAAAATAGAGAGGTAATATTAAAGCTAAAATGCGAGTCTGATTTTTTTTATTCGATCAAGTATAAGTAAAAAACTATTTTTGTGTTCGTCAGGATGTTATTGCTAAGGAGATTGGCCACGGCAGAGTGCTCACCTTGAATCGGCCTGACCATTTAAATTCTATATCCAAAAAAATGGTATATATATATATATATGTATGCAACATTTAGAAACATATAGTTAAAATGTTCACTTAATTATAAAATTTTCTTCATTAGGCATTAATGCTCGGGCAGAAATTTGAGAAATATGAGAAAGATGAGAATGTTAAATTTGTAATCGTTAAGGTAATTATCTATTTTGATTACGAGTATTTGCTTAGTTAATTCCATTTCTTGAATGTTGAAATTCTTATCCATTTGCACATAGGGAGCTGGCCGTACATTCTCTGCTGGTGGAGAATTGAAACGATTATATGATGGAGGAAACACAAGTAACTATATATTTGTTTCTATTTTAGACTATTCGATAATTTATTAATTATTACGTGTATAAACTCATGAGTAAATATATAATATTCTTTGAAGGGGATTCTTGTCTTGAATTTACTTATAGAGTGTATTGGTTTTGCTACCACCTTCAAACTTATAAGAAACCACATATTGGTCTTGCTCATGGAATGCCAATGGGTGGAGGTGTAGGCTTGATGGCTCCAATGAAAATAACAACATCACATATATATGTTTATTTAAACACACAATAAATATTTGTTGTATGACATATTGATAGTTCTATTAATCAATCAAGAATTTAGAATAACTGTAATAATTTTTTCAATATTGAAACTGATACTCGTAAGTAGTTGATGCATGCATTTACATAAAAATATTGATAGAACACTTTTCTTTCTTCATTTTCAGTGGAACCTTTCAACTCTTGACAAAGTGCACGATGAGCAACTCGACTTAATCTTCAAGCCATTCGAAGAACATGACTTGGAACTTCAAATTCCAATAAATGAAGAAGAATTAATGCAGGTTCAAATGAATTCATATATATAAATGAATTATATTGTTAATTAGTAAATTTTAATCTGATAATTGACAGGTGGGGAGGAAAATATGAGAATTCTGGTTATTGTCTCTGAACCAAATGAAAATTAAAAAAATGGCATGTCCATCGATGAACAAGTGTACTGATCACCTTGTGGCAAATGTAACTACAACATTATTATTTCATATTGATTGAATGTGAATTGCTTTTATAAATAAATATGATGAGTTGAAATTGTTATCAGAAATACAGGAGAAATCACATGAAAAGTAGTAGTACATGATATCAAATAATTAAACAAACTTGATGAAAATGGAATTAAATTACATTTTCACAACTGGAGAAGCATATTCAAGGATGACTTTGTCACTTTGAAATATTTCCATCTCTTTTTCATCCAAAGTTACCATTACATCCATCCCATTTCCAGTTGGACTATCCATGAAAAATATCTGATTCTTCACTCCGCGACTCACCGAGCTTACTCTTATGGGCTTCCCCCATCCAAAATCTTTATCGTATATTCCGAAATTGCACAAACTGCTACACTTATACACATCATCCTTGTTTACATTTTCCAATAAATCTGCACCCTGTTTCGTTATTTCAACTACTTTAAAAAATATGTCACTCTGAGTCACATTTTTCAATTTTTCGCGAAGTTGATCCTTAGATTTTCTTAGTACAGCTACTGAATTGGAAAGTTTCATATCATCTTCTGTTTGTGTTGACGTAACAAAGAAG
Source organism: Solanum piurae (assembly GCA_029582685.1). NCBI lineage: Eukaryota > Viridiplantae > Streptophyta > Magnoliopsida > Solanales > Solanaceae > Solanum > Solanum piurae. The sequence continues at coordinate 18,127 of JAJOOO010010324.1, forward strand.
CTACAAGCATTTCCGATGCTGTTTAAAGGCAACGGTGGGCGAAGACCCATGATGTGGCAGAGTAAAGACGGTTTAAATGAACCTGAAGCAATCATGGCATGTTTATGTATAAGTGCTGTAGCAACTTCAACACGAGTCGGATTTTCAACGCCTGATTCTGCAGTTGCTATGATTTTTAGCTTGTCTAATCCAGACGACGAGAAATGAAACATTCTAGTCACACAATTTCCGTCATTTTCAACATCAAAATCAGGTAAAGTTGAAGTATCAGTAACTGGTGGGAAAAAAGAAGTTCCATCAAACAGAACAGACGGTTTTGCAAGACACGAATCACGAGTTAAATTAGCCCAATCAGTAATGAATTTGATTACACTATATGCATCCGCGACCTTATGTGAGATGCATACACTGACTGCTATTCCACCGCAACCAAAAAGTGTTAGCTGAGCGACTACTAAAGTTCCGTCATATGTGTTCCAAGGACAACCTTGTGGATAAACTAAATTTATATCATCATTATAATAAGGATGGTCCAGAATTTCAGAGATGGGGATATCGAGTTCAACATTAAAAAACTCAGCTCCCACATCGTTACAATCAATAAAGATGTTATCGTTATAAGTTCCAGCAAATGGATAATAGGAGGTCAATAGATTTGCCAGGGAATTTTGAAGAAGAGTGGATATGTGCTTTATGTCATACGATGAGTTTTTGGGTTTAGGATAGAAGAAACCTAGTGGATTATGTAAAGGACTAACAATTTGATCCAAGAAAGAGAGATTGTGATGCCTAACTGAAGTTGGAGTGGGAGAAGAAGGCTTAATAATCTTCTTGGACATGGACACAATGTGTGACTTTGGACTAACCATTTTTATTGGACTGAAAATGCACTTTCAAACTTTGGTTTGTATGATGTGTAGAGAAAGGTTGAGAATGAATTTATATATACCAACTCCTATTCAAGAGAGTGGCAAAAATAATCCCTATTATTATATTGGCATAATACATAATTCTTTTACTTGGCTTCAATTGTTATTGTTGTTCTCCAACTTTGGATGTGTACAAGTAGACACATATATTATTACCACACAAAATCAATTCAATGTGGTTTGGCTATTTTTTTTAAAAATTGCAGTACGGTAATGGGTAACCACATTTGAGATAATTATGATTTCGATTTTTTCTTTTAAAATCCGAGTCAAATTGGAAAAAAATCCGACTAATGGTTTTGTTTGACTTGGTTTGGTATTGGAAAAAAAAATCTGACTATACTTGGATTGATTTGGTTTTAACTTAGAAAAAGTCCACCACAGACCAAACCAACCCGACATTATATATATAATTTTTAAAATTTTATTTTATAAATAAAAATATTTACTCTAATATAATTTCCAAATATTAATTATACTTCTTCAAAATTTTATCTTTTAAGATATTTTTTCAAGTTTTTTGAGACTTAAAATTTCGAATGGTAATAAAGGTTATAGTCCATACATATTAGTAACTCTAATAAAATTTAATTCAAAATAAATTAATTCAACACTAATTAGAATGACAATATATAATCTTGAATATTTGTTCTTTAGTTTTACATTGGTTTAGACATTTAAAACACATAACCTAATTTTAAATTTTCTTTAATATTTAATCGTGTAATTGATAGTATAAAACTTATTTTAGCATGATTTAGTACTTTTAAATTATGACCATTTTCATTATGACTTATTAATTTGCAATATTTATTTTATACGATTTCATTAGTATTTTTGGTTGAATATTTTAGTGTCGTCACTCATCTCATATTTTGTGTTATTTTCGTTAGAAACACTTTAGATAGTTGTATTTTGGTTGGACTAAAGAAATATTTGGAGCAAGTTATTATATGTTTGTATGAATACTTAACCGGAAAAATCCGAAAAAAAACCTGAGGTTTAATAGTTTGGTTTGATTTATAAATTAAAAAATTTGACACAAATAGTTTGGTTTGATATTTGAAAAACCCGAACCAACCTGAAAAAACCCGAGGCTGAAAAACCCAAAAAAATTCCAAATTTTATTAGTTTGGTTTGATTTATAAATTTAAAAATTCAATCCGAATGATTTAATTTGATATTTGAAAAATCTGAATCAATTCGATCATGTGCCTACCTGATTTATAGTAGAATATGGAGAATATGAACTTCTTGCATTCTTCTTTTTGGTAAGTTGTTATTAATACATGTAGATATATTCAAAAGAAAGTACAAGAAATTTCTCTTCATTAATTAACTACATAAAAGAACATTTCAATCTAGATTGAGTACTAATCAAATATCCATTATTTGATTCGATATCTACCATATCACGTCCATCCCTAATTATAATTTGTTAAATATTTAATGAAGACAAAAAAATATTTATATTAGACAAACTTTTTTTAAAAAAATCAAAACTGGTCAGAAATATATTTAAGAAAGTATTTTTAACAACTTGCATACATAATGGCCATTATCGACATTATTTTGCTCCACAAAATCAGGCAATTTTCTGGCTCCTGCAAGGAAAATGAGAAATGATATTTGTGAGTGCATGCCCACTAATAGCCATTACATGGTTGAAGAAATATTTGAGATTTTCTTGTCGTGCTAATTAAATTAAAAAATCATTATTAAAAGTTGAAGTTTGTTTGTTACAACTAGTATTGGTTTGCACTTCAGCCCAATGATTATTCGTTTCTAATACCATTTGTCTCATTAATTTAGTGTGATAAATATTAATATTATTTTCATATAGAAATATTAATTAAGAAATTTCTCATATTTCTGTGAGAATAGATTTTTCCACCATGAGTTTGGGGAATGACCCAATTGAGTTTAGAGCAGAAAAACGAAGAAGAAATTTCGTCGGTCGATATTTGGCAGTGCCTCCACGTGGCGGAGATCGTCCCCAAATTTGGGAAAAGTTATTTCGCGTCGCGAAGCGCTCACAGACTGTTCTGCCTCAAAAAGTATTTTCGCAACCAAAAATTAATTATGTCTCCGCGTCGCGGACCCATCCTCAGATATTGATTGTTGGTCTTTTTTCATATTGTTTAGCTATCTAAATTCATTCCTAAACATCATGAGATCTTTCCTATCACAAATCACGATCCTTGAATCCATAAATTCAATTCAAGGAAAGTTAAGAGTCGAGTCAAGAGAAGTCAAGAGTCAAGTCAAGTTAAGAGAAGTTCTTAAAATTTTCCAAAAGTCTTTTACAAATGTTTTAACTTTGTTTTAAGACTTAAGTTTTCAGTTCAGTGAAGAGTAAAGTTGAAATTCATTTCTTCAAAAGTATATATGAGGACTATGTATTCTCAAAGGCTTTAAAATGTTTTCACATTTAAACAAGAAAGGAAACCTCAATTTCCAAAGAGCCTTTGTGCTAGTTTTCAGAGAAGAGTAATCGCTTTCTAAATGAAGCAAAAGAGGAAACTTTGATTTCCAAGATAGCCTTTGCGCAAAGTTTTTGAGCACTAATCTCAAATCACAGAAAGAAGTATGTTTTTAAACATAAGAGCTAATAATATTATATTTTGGGAGTAGTATCGAGCACTGATATGGGGGAGCGTTCAGAGAACCCCGAGCTCCCATAAACCATGTAGCCATCATGGGTAGAAAAGGGTCATACTTTTTAGATGATTCTTTTAGTGCTTTTTAGCATAGGCTAGTGGATCCACTTAGTAGTTCAGGTCCTATACCTTTGTCAAGGTATAGGATGCTCGGGCAGCGCGAGGGAAACCGATGTATCATCACAATAGCTCTTACGTGATGGTTGTCGGTTAGAGAAACTCCCACAACAGTATTTTGTATTTTTATATACATCAGAATATTTGTATTTTCATATACAAAAAGAGTTTATATTGTATCTTTGCATACATACAGAGTTATTATTGTATTTCTAAATACACAGAGTTGAAAACCATGTTTTAAAGCTTTTCTTTATACTGCATTTATTTTACACTGCTTTTTATTGAAATCAGTTCAGTTGAGAAGAGTCAAGGTAAGTGTTTCTTTCAGATTCTTTTCAAGCATATTGTTATTTTTAGCATTCCAACTCGCATACTCGTACATTCAATGTACTGATGCCAGTTGACCTGCTTCGTATTTATAATACAGACGCATGTAACCAGGATCAGCACCATTGATCTAGTTGAGCATTCAGAGTCTTGTTGTGAGCCTCCTTGCTTCCGGATGATCCCTTTTATGCTTTCAGTTTTATTGGTTAGTTCATTAAGATGTCGTGGGCTGGTCCCGACACTCATCTTAGTTGTTTAGAGGCTTCATAGACAGACAGTCATTTAGTTTATTCATTGTCACTACTTTATTATTGGCTTATGTTTTGAAACTTGGGTTGCCATTTTGGCTAGTTTGAATATTTCTTTAAAGACATTCTAAGTTTATTTCACAAGTTTTTTTTTTAGACTATTTCTTTTGTTTGAGTCTTCCGTTGAGTAAGTAAGCCAAGCTAAGGGTTCGCTTGGGGCCAGCAATGGTTCTCAAGTGCCAGTCACTCCCAGGGTGTAGGCTCGGGGGTGACAAACTTGGTATCAGAGCACAGAGTTCAAGAGTCCTAGGGAGTCTATGAAGCCGTGTTTGTAGAGTCCTAGTTATCGGTGTGAAGCGCGCCACATCTATAATTAGGAGGCTGCAACATTTAGGAACTATCTCACTTCTTTCATACTCATTTCGTGCATTAGAGTTTATCTCTAAAAAGTTTCTTTCTAACTCGTGCTTACGCGTAACAGTTTGGGAGTTAGATTGTTTCTTAGAGTTCTTTCATGGGGCGTTTCTTTCCCCATGAGATAAGAGAAGCAAAGAGATGGTTGCCGACATGAGAAGCAGGATGAGTTTATTCGTAGTTGAGTTGACTCGTCTGTCAAGTAAGGAAAGTAAGGCAGCCATGCTAGTAGGTTACATGGGCATAGCAAGGCTGATGATCCATGAGCAACAAGTTGAGAAGGACCAGCTGAAGGATAGAGAAGAATTTGAGAACAAGAGAGCTAAAATAGGGAGTGAGTCCGGGTAGCAGAAAAGTAATGCGAACCGGTCTTCTTTTCAACATAAGCAGAAAGGATCTGCTTCATCATCTGCTAGTGCACCTGCACTAAGGAACAAATGTGAGTACAATAGTAATAATTCTCAAAACTATAGAGCTAGACCTGCGCATTCACAAGGTAGTAAGGCACAAGGGGGTACTAGGACTCCTGCATGTGCTAAGTGTGGTAGGAGCCACTCAGGGGTGTGTTGTGATGGCTCCACTAGTTGCTTCAAGTGTGGCCAGAATGGTCATTTTATGAGAGAGAGTGTCTTAAGAATAGACAGAGTAATGGTAATGGGGGCAATAGAACCCAATTTTCTTCAGTTGCTCCACCAGATAGAGTTGCATCTAGATGAGCTACTTCAGGGGCAGGCAAAGAAGGAAACCGTCTTTATGTTATCACTAGTCGCCGAGAGCAAGAGGATTTGCCAAATGTTGTCACTGGTATGATCCAAGTCTTTGACCTTACTGTTTATGCTTTGCTAGACCCAGGAGAAAGCTTATCTTTTGTAACCTCTTATGTTGCAAATAAGTTTGATGTTCTTCCTGAGAAACTTTGTGAACCCTTCTGTATTTCTAGATCTGTTGGTGAGTCTATTCTAGCAGAGAGAGTCTATCGTGATTGTCCTATTTCCATTAATCACAAGAACACCATGGCTGATTTAGTGGAGTTAGACATGGTGGATTTTGATGTCATTCTAGGTATGGACTGGCTTCATGCCTGTTATGCATCCATAGATTATAGAACTCGAGTTGTCAAGTTCCAGATTCCTAATGAGCCATTCATAGAGTGGAGTAGTAGTTCAACAGTTACTAAGGGTCGTTTCATTTCGTACCTTAAGGCGAGAAAGTTAGTTTCTAAGGGTTGTGTCTATCACTTAGTCCAAGTTAATGACTCTAGTGTTGAGATACCTCTCATTCAGTCAGTTCCTATGGTAAAAGAGTTTCTAGAAGTCTTTCCTGATAATCTACTCGGAGTTCTTCATGAGAGAGAGAGATACACTTCGGCATAGACATTATTCCAGATACTCGTCCTATCTCTATTCCGCCATAAAGAATGGCACCAGCAGAGTTAAAAGAGTTGAAGGAACAGTTGAAAGATCTCCTAGATAAGGGTTTTATTCAACCAAGTGTCTCACCTTAGGGCGCTCCGGTCTTATTTGTGAGGAAGAATGATGGTTCCTTTAGGATGTGTGTAGATTACCGTCAATTGAACAAGGTTACCATCAAGAATAAGTATCCTCCTCCAAGATTTGATGATCTTTTCGATCAGTTTTAGGGTGCTTCATGTTTTTTCAAAAATAGATCTCAGATCAGGTTACCATCAGTTGAAAGTAAGGGAATGTGATATTCCAAAGACAACATTCAGGACCCATTATGGTCATTGTGAGTTTATGATCATGTCGTTCGGTTTAACTAACGCACCTGCAGCATTCATGGACATTATGAATAGAGTATTCAACGACCAGCAACTCATGAACATTCATGTCGATCGCCATTTTCAAATCGAGGATGCAAGCTTCATATTCAGCCATGTTGTTTGTGCAATTAAATCGGAGTTTAGCCGCCATAGGATAGTGCTGGCCGGACTCTGATACTAAGACTGCTCCGATACCTTTTCCTTGGTGATTTGCCGCTCCATCAAAGAATACTCTCAGACCAGGGTATGCTTCAGAAATATCTTCACCCACAAACGAAACTTCTTCATCGGGGAAATAAGTCTTGAGCGGTTCATACTCTTCGTCAACTGGGTTCTCCGCAAGATGATCGACTAAGGCTTGTGCTTTAATCGCCTTCTGGGTCACATACACAATATCAAACTCACTCAAAAGCATTTGCCATTTAGCCAACTTCCCGGTCGGCATTGCTTTCTGAAAAATATACTTCAACGGATCTATTCGGGAGATAAGATATGTTGTATAAGAAGACAAATAATGTCTCAACTTCTGAGCAATCCAGGTCAAAGTGCAACACATTCTCTCCAAGAGAGTGTAACGAGCTTCATATGGAGTGACTTTTTTACTCAAGTAGTAGATGGCTCGCTCCTTCTTCCCAGTCTCATCATATTGACCAAGCACGCATCCCAATGCATTATCCGAGACCGATAAATATAGCAATAACGGACTCCCTTCTCGTGGAGGGACCAACACCGGTGGATTGGACAAATAGTTCTTGATGGCATCAAAAGCAGTTTGACATTCTCCGGTCCACTTGGTCGAGACATCCTTTTTCAACAACTTGAAGATTGGCTCACACACCACGGTGGACTGAGCTATGAATCGACTGATGTAGTTCAACCTTCCCAGAAAACTCATCACCTCTTTCTTGGTCTT